>APFE031121860.1:44107-106654 GCA_000404065.3 Pinus taeda
GGAGAGAATGAATCGTCGGATCACTACATATCGTGACCGTCAGATTGTAAGTTACAAAATGTACAATGGTAAAGAAACACACTTTACCTAACTCTATACCTAACTCTATACTAGACCAAGTTGAACTTAACTATTTCCTATGTGTCGGAATATCCTAACAGTTCAAATGTGTCCACAGAGCATAACTGAGTGCAAGTGCATGACATGCAATTCATGGACTTATCATGATGTTGTGTGATACTATGTGCATCTTTTAAGCGTACGCATACTCTTGATTATGCGATGTAAGCAAATGAAAGAAACGAAGACAACTTGCATCATGCACTTGTTCTTGCTATGTAATTTTCCTCCAGTGCATGAGCGATGGGATCATGTAGTTCGAGTGGAGGAAGAAAAATATGTGTGTGAGATTGATCTTCAATGCATACACAAGAATGATGAGGAGCCTCGGGTGATTCAACAATTTCTTGATCGGAAGTGAAACCAACCTCAGGATAGCGAGGGCCTGACATAACCATCAACTCGGGGTGAAGTGCCTCAACAATCTAGGGGGTTTCGACTTTGCCGACATATAGATAATCATAAATAGGTGGCTTGGAAAAATCAAATGTGATAGAATCATCATCATGATTGAATATGGGAGTAAATAGATCATGACAGCTATGATCAGAAAAATCAATGATTTCATCAGCATCCTCATGATTTGATGAATTAAATAGAGGGGTAGATGAGAAGTGGAAAAATTCATCCTATGTGTTTCCAGAAAAAGCAGATGAAAAATTAAGTGGATTTTCAAGGAATGATTTTTCCTCTCTGTTGTTGGATGATGGACTAACATCGAATGTGTTCTGCAAATGATCAAAAATGGGTGCATCCGTAGACTAAGATACACATGCGAAATCATGGATGGTAGAATTAGCAAAGATATCAGGAAAAAGTAGAGGAGGGTTAGACAGAAGGGATTCATCCTTCGCAGAGGATTGATTCTCAAGCTCCCAGTCATACTCTTCATGATTGACAATGCAGGTTGGTTGTGCAACACCAACTCCATCGATAGATTGATCCTCATTCACAACAAGTGTAGAGACCATAATGGAAGAACACAAGACAATGTCATCTGAAGGATCATCAAAATACAAAGATGGAGGTTAGGGAATGAAATACATGTTACAACCCATGGGATTACCAACTCAATCTTCACAACAATTGAAAGAAGTGATGTTCATAGGATGCGATAGTTGAACAGATGTGTGTGCCTATTCTCCCACATCACTCTTCAGTGGTGGAGCTGTTTGATGAGGGGATGGTGGACAGTCACTTGTGACAATGACCGTGTCTGTTTGTGATTGTGCAGCTCCATCACCGAAGTATGTTGAGCGAGGCTTGGAATTAAAATTCCTTTTAGGATTAATATATTTGGTAAGATAGTACTCAAATATATCCATGAGATACTGGAATTTCATCTGAATTTTCGGAGCTTGAAACTGCAACACATGAAAGCAATCCCAATCTTCCATATGAGATTCATGCGGGACCTTCCATTGTTGTAACATTTTTTTGTTAGGAGGTTCTAGATCGAAATGATGGAAAGTAGATTCAATGAGATCACAGAACTACTCAAGTGAGTTCACGCCGTCAGGTGGCAGACTCCAACACCACCGTAGTGAGGATTCTCGAAGTGTGTATGCAAGTAGCATGTTGGCTTCTTCTGCATAGCACTCATCTACAGGGAATGCATAGAAGTTTTCTAAGTACTCAGGCCAAGCTACTTTGCCTTCACCATCATATGTGAAATCAGACAAGAGATCACAAAACTCCCTCGTGATGTATAGAGGTTCGACATGTGAAAAAAATTGTAGAGGGACAAGTCTGATGGTATCCATGATGGATGCAAAAGGATTCAAAAGAGGATGTAAGGGTTTAGCTTGTCAACTAGACCTCCTTCTAGCACCAAAAATGTTGATGGTGTTGGACCCGCCAACATGTCTGGGGATCTCCCCAATAAGAAGTCCCAAATAGACCTCAAACCATTTGGTGTAGGAGTCCTAGCAGTGGGTGATACCATATCGACTTGACACAGTTGCATGGAGAGGAAAGTAAGATGTCCCTATTGGTAACAAGGGTGTGACATGTGCAACAAGCCAAGGAAGGTTCATGAACGGTTCTAACACATGGAAAGTGAGGTGACAATGCCCCTTGGAAATTTGTGAAACATGCAGCTAAGAAGGGAACACAGGAGCCAAGATCCATCACAAATTGGAAAGAAAGTAAGCTAACAATCCAAAATGATGGTTAAACCAACATCACATCTGAGTAAGATTCATACATATAAAGGAAGAGTCCATACATGCATGTGTAAGAAAACATATACATATATCATTAGAGTAACCAAGATAGCTGAAATACAATAACAACATTTTCATGAACATGTTGGCTCTGTTACATTAAGAAGTGAAATTTTGAATCATATAGTACAACCATGAACAACCACTAGTCCTGGTAGTGGAATGTTACAGTCGTTGCTGCCTCCTTCTCTAAAGAGATGTGCTAGCTCTGCACTGTGGAGAAGCCGAGGATTGTTACAATACTCTCTAATATTTATCTAATATACTACTATCAGAAGCTTGGCTAACCAAAAACCTATACAATGAATTATGAGGGACTATATATAGCAAAGGGTGGGGTGGTCCTTAACATTCGCCTTTGTGACTATTCATCTACCCTCATGAATCTTCATCTACTCTATGACTGTTACATTCAACTATCGACACTTGGACTTCCACTTGACAAGATGTTACATATAGTCTACACATCTACCCATGTGAGACAAAAATAGGCTTGAGAAATTCATGCAAGACATCACTATGACTCGGACAGCTGTGGGAAGACCAACTCTTCGACATCCTCATGATGGTCGATGGTGGCAAACTGATCCCAAGCTCGGTAGTCTACGATGGTGTCCGTGTACTCTATGGTGACATCATTCTGGAAATGACTCTTATCTTCATTGCATCCAGGTACACTACTTTGGATCCTTTATCCAACTCATCTGATAACATGCGCATCATTGTCTTGAGTGTGGTCGAACCAAGAACATACTGACACATAGTGTCTACACTGATTGCCAAGTCTGCATTGGTGTCTATGCACATCAACTCGTCAAAGTCAAGCTCTAGTCAGACTTGTGCCTTTGTGTTTTCTTCGGTGAGTGTCCCAATAGATGGGATCACATTTGTGCGCACAAAAACATCCATCCTTTTGAACATCAATGCATGGGAAGCCTACAAACTAGTTATGAGTGGCGGGATTTCTTTGTAGTTTTGGACCTGACTCTGGATGTCTACCTTCAACTCAACCACTTTGGACTTCATCATCTTGGGCAAGTGTAACAAGGATCCCTTGTATCTCATTGTCCATGTTTTCATGTGGTAAACAACAGTATGAATGTTTGACAAGATATGTGCTCTCCTAGAAAATCACTAACGCAAATCATATAGAAGGAAAAATACCTTATGCACAATACCAAATCTAGAATACAATGCCCGCATGACTGTCTCAAGGGACGATACTTAATCTAGTATCTCCTTCTTCAACTCTACTTGGGCATATGATGTAACTAGTTCTCTTCCCTACTTGGCTTTCTATAACTCCTTAGACATTTGCTTGTTCTCTGTTGTCAATAAGCGAACACTCGAGCTAGTGGTTTAGGCATATGCTCTGTAGCATCGTCCAATGCTGGTGGATGCTTGCGCACGTCAGATATGATCACTCATTGCACACACTTTGCAAGATATGTGTAGTCATTCGAAGTAGACACTCTGCGTGATTGAAAACCTCTATGCTACGAGTCGTCAAATGATATGTTGTGCATCTCTTCCTCAAGATTGTCTCCAAGGATCTCAGTGTCTCCTTGGTTGCTTGGGACCTTCTCTTCTTCTGGATGCGGTGAAACTGGTGGATTGACTTCTTTGTGGGAATGCATGAGATCGATGTATTTCTCTAACATAGATTTCTCCATCTCCATATCCATCTCCTCATGTACTCATTGAATCTCTTGATCGAGGTCCTACTCCTGTGATGGCTCACCCTATTTGCTTTGCGCCAGCTGCTTGGATGAGTCTACTACTTGTACATGTGTAGTTTCATCTGTATGTACATGTTGTGCCCCTTGTTATGCTTCCTTCTCCCGTTTACACAACTCTTATTCCTTTTGGAGTTGCTCCTTCAACTCTTGCAACTCTTTCATAGTTTCCTCCATCT
The DNA here is from genome assembly GCA_000404065.3 of Pinus taeda. Classification (NCBI taxonomy): domain Eukaryota; kingdom Viridiplantae; phylum Streptophyta; class Pinopsida; order Pinales; family Pinaceae; genus Pinus; species Pinus taeda. The sequence goes on from APFE031121860.1 coordinate 48,368, forward strand.
TTGGTTTTTCTCTCTGCCTTTTCGCAGTTGTCTTGTCATGTTGTTGCCTCTTCACTTCTATTTACAAATATTCTTTCTCCACAAGTGGGTCTTATATGAACTTGCAGCTTTTTTTTTTCCTCTGGGTTGTCGACAATCTTCCTCTTGCCTTTGTCATGCGTCGATATGATTACCTCTGTCATTGTTGCTACTGGTGCTCTCTTGGATGCTGCTTCGCTAACCATTCCACAACAATGCTGACTGGTTCATTGGGACTGGAGAAGCTATGAAAATATCTCCATGGGTCTTCCTTAGCCCAATGACATGCCCCGTGGATCCATGGAAATTTCACTCTCGCGCAGTGATCCTTAACAAAACAATGTGGGTCATACAGATTGAAGCTTGAGGTGCCAAAAGTAGATTTCTTGAACTCTTTTGTTTGTGAATCCATGTGCTTGATATTTTGTATCTCGTACAACTTGACCTGCAATAGAAGAGTGGACCAAGGTGCCTTCTTCTTCCACTGCAGCCTAGCTAACAGTCCTACCGATATGTGGTATGACACTTCTTGCATAACGATCTTGTCCATGGAAAAATTCAGCAAAACATGCAGAGGATTCTCTATGATGTACATCGTATGAAGGTGCCAAATGATGAGGCATACCAATCTGCTATGTCAATCAATGCCTGCATTTTTGCCTTCGACATGTAAGGTGGATCTTGTTCAAATATGATCTTGTACACCAAGGTGAAAAATGGTCTGACAACTGTCTGATGACTCCGCGGAAGCTGCATTTGGAAAATAGTTTACAATAAGTGTTCACAGAGGTTTCCGCTAATGTCCATGCCCAACTCAAGCCCAAGAACTGCTAATAGGTAGAGATTACATCGAAGATGTAACCAAACATGTAGATTCTGATTGTTGACCTTTGGGTGGTTGCCAAGCTCTTGTTACCTATTCCTTCAACTTGTGAGCCAACATGTTGGACCAGTTACATGCTTTGCCTTCACAGGCCATTTGGTCCAATGCCACAACCCAACTCTGTGGGAAGGTCTCCGTGCTCTCTTGGCCATGCAAGTGACATGCAAAGATGACCAAGTACTGATATGCCTTCCGCAGTATCTTCGTCTTGTAAATCTAGTTAGCGGTCATCCTGAATTTGGTCGGCTCCTTTACCCAGTTCTTCAAGATATCCCTAGAGTTGGCATCATTGTTGAGTATGTATTGTTGTTGGTCCAACGCAAACACCTTAGAAACTGCTAGAATGGATTGCGCAATTTTCACTCGGAGGTCAGGAGACAAACTACCAAAACTGCGCAAAAGGCATTCCAGAATGTCGGGAGGCTTGTTGACTGCTAGAATTGCACAATGCATAATCCAGACTTGCCTGATGGCTGCTAAGATTGCGTAATGCACAATTTCAGCTCAAAAGTGATGCATGCCCAAGGACTGCATTGTGCAATTTTTTGGGTCACCAATCACTGCATCTCAAAATTGCACAAAGCAAGACTATAGGACACTATCTAGTGATATTTTCACAGTTCAAGCAAGGTAGAGTCCGAGCCAAGGTTGCCCAAACCAGCCAACGGGAAAATGAAAACATATGAAGATGTGAATGCATGGCGATACTGAGTGTAAGCAAGAGTGAATGATCGTGTATGCAAACGACGAATGCAAGATTCATAAAATGGAAAAACCTGCATGTGTGTGAAGTGAGTCACCGAATCGGTGACCTTTCGTGCAAAACAATTTCATGAATGTGACAATAGTGAGATGCAAATGAAAACTGAAATTGTGCTTGTATGAGATAACATGCATGCAAACGATAGAAAGTGTTCACAGAAATCAAGAAGACAACACTCATAGAAGCCAAAACACAAAAAGTGATAGAAATGCTGCAAAAGACAAATAAAGTGAACTTACCTGGAAATAGTTGAGTTGGATGTGCCAAAGACTCTTGGATGTGTTGTGGGATGTCAAAGCTCTAAGATCGATCTGAAGAAGGAGTTGTGAAGCGTCGAATAAATAATTTTGAGTCTCCTGATGTGCATGCCGCAAATCTAGGAAAAACAACACTTGGAGGAACGTTTCTAAAATGATCTTTTCATGTAACCTCCAGCTGCTAAAAATAAATCCCTAAAATATAGGGATGATTTTTGCATGTTTATTTTTGCTATTTCGTGAAAATCAGCCGATGCATGCAAGACAAGTTGTTGCGTCCCAGGTGGAACAGGTCAAACTGAAGGTACATGCAATAGCTTGCTTGAGTGAGATGGATTGTTGCGCAATTTCTAGGAGGAAGCTAGGCTGGCTGTCCAGAGGGATTGCACAATTTCTGGGAGGAGAAACTGACTGCTGCCCACAATTATGCAATTTCTGGGCCGAGCTCCTATGCTGGGCGAGATTGCGCAATTTTCCTGAGGAAGGTTGTTTTACTCGATTGCGCAATTTCTAAGCTCGGCAGGCTGCCCAATAGATTTGCACAATTTATGGAAGAAAGGTTGGTTCCCCTCTAGAATTGCACAATTTTACGAGGGATTTTCTCAGCCAACAGCTAGCCCAAGTCCTGGATGGCAGCCTGTGAGGGGAGTGAAGCAAACTGTCATGCATAGGTTGGCAAGCTACTAGAAAACCAATGAATCTTATCTACTTGACAGTGCAAGACATGTTGCTAAGGATGGTTGGTAGGGAGGCTCCAAAACAAAGCTAAGGAAAAATTTTGGATTGTGGTTGTAGCCGCTACAATAGGACCTACATGAAGAAGTCCAGAATCTGAAGGAAGCCTATAAGAGAAAAATGAATAACAATGTTCAAGAAGAGGCTAGTGACATGGTCTTGGGAGGAATCTAGTGTCAAGGGTCTTTGTCATGGTCTTGGTATTCGTCAATTGAAGATTCTATAAGAATAATTTTGTTTCGTGTTTCCTCTCAAAGAGTGAGAGGTTTTGGCCTAGATGACGAGCCTATAAACTATGTCTTGTGCCTCTTTATTGTTTATTATTTGGTAATTGTCAATGCTACAATTGTGGCAATTTTGGGCTTAAGGAAACAAAATTTCGATATGGTAATAAAATTCCTCCTTAGAATATGTATGAAAACAAAGTAGCTAGGCCGCTGAATATAAGAGGAAATAAAATAATAGAGGATGACAAGTTTTGTTTTAGCGCTAAATGTAAAAGAAACACATTCAAAGTCCAAAGGCACCAATAGAGAGATGGTTTTTCACAAACAAAATAATCACATAATTAATATATATGATCCTCTTACTCTCATGGTGCACCTCTCTCAGAGTACCAAGTGCAATAAGCATATGATTTAGAAGAGAAAAACAAGTATTATCCCATTTAACCTTCCAGCGCAAATCAAGAAAAAAGGGAGGAAGAAGATTTGGAGGAAGAATGAGGAAATAAAGGAGAAATGCAATTTGCCCCTATGTCACTACAAATGAAATGACAAGTTTCATAAAGACTACAAAGGTTCAAATCACTTAATACGTGAATGGAAGAGTATATTTCTTATTTTCTCAAGACAATCTAACAAAAACAAAGAACTTACTCAGAGGAATCTAAATGAGAAGGTAAAATGTAATGCTCTTGTTAGAAAACATCTCAAACAAAAATTTTTCACTTGAAACTATGTGGAGAATTTCTAATCCTATATTACCAAGGTGTGGATCAAGAAAAAGAAGAATAATCTACTTAGGGGAAGTCAACTGTCCTCATTGTTAAGAAGAGGATGGGTTCATGTGAAGTAAAATTTCGATGCAAGCATCAAGAAGAAATAGAAAAAGAGGTGCTTCTGAATGTTGGATGAAACATGAAGCTCATTTTTTGTTATTCTAATGGATTCATTAGTATTTATACATAACAACATTATAAGATAAATATTAAGTGTAGTGAGAATCATCTAAGGGGGAGCGAAAAACAACAATTTCATGTTGCATGGCGAAGTTGGGTTATAATAAAAGAATGGAGTAATAAGGGACATAAAGTTTAGAATAGGTCGATAGGATCGGTTCTTCAAAAAAATCTAGAAGGCATATGGTAGGAAATAAAATAGAAAGTATAAGAGTGCATAAACTTAGGGGGAGTTGCGTAATCAACTGAAGTAGGAATGATCCATTAGTTACATGAAGATTTGATTGGTTATATGTTGTACTCTTATTTCCTTTAAATAGCATATTTGATTACGCCTAGCAATGATGAGCACATGAAAACTATTAGTATATATTTTCAATGGTGAGGACATGAAAGCAATTACTATAACCTTTCATGCTCCTTTGTTATCAATTGGGATTCTATGTCAATTGGTACACTCTAGTTTATTTGGAGTAACCTTTCGTATATGGAAATTTCTTCGATGAGAAGAAATGAGTTCCATGCAAATCCAACCAATTGCACTATTATGGGAATGTAATATATGACACTAGTCATGCTTACAGATTGTTGACATATTTGCTCAAGAAATAGCCATAATGAATTATCATGTGTATGAGATACAAATTTATGGCATTGTTGTATGCAAGATCAATTTTTCAAATTAACATTGAATTAAGATATTTACCAACATATATCCATTTTAAATAAGGATATGCCACAAAGGGATCCAATTTCTCCACTTAAAATAAATGCAAATCAAATTTCTTTCTTATTCCATAGACTCCAATTGTGAGATCAGAAAAAAGGCATCACAATTCCTTTACCCCAACACGCAAACACGTAGTAAGCCCCAACTATATAATATAAGAAAGTAGTAGGTATCCCAAAGGCTTGAAGGTGATCTAATGGAAAGAAGTGACCATTGTCACAAGCCTTCCAATCAATATATAAATATATAAATGTAGATTTATTATAATTTTTAATTAGAAACCTTGAATTAAATAATAAAATTGAATTACATCTCTCCCAATCTAAATTTCTTATTAGCATAATTCACTACCATCATACAGGAAACCTCCAACACCGTGTAGACTACAACCATTCATCAAGTTTCGAAGGTTCTTTCGCAGGAGAAGTGGAGCAAAACCATATCCTTAACTAATATGACAAATTAAAAAACCGAATCCTTAACTAATATGAGAGATTTCAAAAATAATTTGTTAATGTTTGGATCTTCTTATCATATTAAGTAGCATCGTGTGCCTACATATACAAGAGATCCTTGACATATTTTTAAAGTCTTCCATATTTGTTAAGGGGCTCCTTTTGCTCCACTCCGACTGTGAAAGCGAAAAAGTGAAACCTCATTGAACTCTTTAAGTTAGGTACCCTAGGAAATCTAGTTACAAAAATGTGGACTACCAAACAAATTATTTAAAAAGTCTCTAGAAACCTAATTTAAGGCTCATGTTATATGTCTCTTTGGATAATTTCTTGGGTTCTTCCATATGTTTTTTGGAATTCTTAGATATTTTCTCTGGTTTTTCACTCTTTGTTAATTTAATAAATAATATCTAATTGAATCTAAAATTTAAATACATATGTACCAATCTAAATTTCTTTCTAGGATAGTTGAATATGTATACAACCATAATAGGACTTGCCAAGCACATGTGAATTAATTTCCTAATGGAAATTTCTAGTTAGCAAGACCTTCTAGTGCACTTGCCCACCCAAGTGCAAAAAATTAAGGCAAGCCAAGATATTTGTGAGGAGGAAATGTTCCACAAGCCACCAAACTCATTGTATTCCCACAACTATTTTTCAATGGATAAGTTGTAATTATGATTTTTCACACAATTATTTAGTTCTTAGAAGATCGATGACTCTCACTCACTTTCAATTTGAATGGTTGGATTTTAATTTCTAAGTACCATTCTAGTGTATTTTTCTCTCTAAATTTTAATAAATAAATAAAAATTCAAATGCAGTTTTAGTTCTGAGTGAAGTGTGTTATGACTACTTTTCCATGGGATATTCACTAGCAAGATTTCACAAGTCTTGAATATTACTTTACCTTTCATAACCTCTTTCTTCATGGATATTTTCATTTATTTGAATTAGTGGTCATATGACAACCTCACATAGAACTAAAAATACGACCATGTGCATTAGAAAAAGACTCAAACTTTTTGGATGAAGGCAACAAATTGCATATCTCTAGAATACGTACATGTCTGTATAGTGGTTTTCAGAAATTGCTCCAGTGAGATGAAATGTCTAAAACATTCATATAGAGAATCAATTATGGCCTTGAATTTTCTAAAAATTGAAATGATTTGTTAAAATTCATAATCAATTCTACAAGTTGAAAGAAAATCATGGAAAGGCAATGTTCAACAACAAAATTAAAAAGTATACTAAAAAAAACCTTCAAATAACTTAGATATACTCAATCTCTTACAACAACTAAAAATATATTTTCCATATTGTAGAATTAACATCACAATGAAAATATATACTTAAAAGAATATATAATAAGTGTTTATTTATCCATTCTTTTCATATATGAAAAGTATATTAATAAGTTTTAGTTTCAAACTAAAAAATAACATTTAAAATTTAATTACCATTGATTTCATCCACTCGTTAATGAATGGTTAACAAGATTGGACACATTACCTTAATTGGAATTGGATTATTTGGTTTAGGTACCATTCAATGTTACTTAGCATAGGTTTTGTTTGTCTTAGAGAAACATCTTTCTTATTAAAAAACTCAGATACCTTAGTTCATAAATGTATCCCTTAACTTTCATAATTAAATTATTGGCTAGCTAAAATGGTATGTGGTCAAGTCTTGTGAGATTTTGATAAGTATAAATTATTTTGATAAAGTTAAAAACCTAAAATGTACATTACTTAAAAGAATCAATATATGACTTTTGTTTCACTTATTTGTAGAAATATCCTTGTATTTTGTTTCCCAAATCTATTATTTGTTTGCTTCATGTGTTTTTTAATTGTTATATATGATACTAATTCTTTCTTGTTGCTCTAATTCATGGAAATTGTGAACAAGGACCATGATCATGAATAAGGAAATCTCTGTATCACTTGGAATAATTTGTGGATTGTTCATTACTTTGCATCTAATCTTTATATTAAGAACACAGATGTCAATTTATTTCTAACTAGCAAGATGAGTAACTAACAATTGTACATGTATATTCATTATTATTGGTATATATATTAGTTATATATATATATATTATATATATAGCTAATTGCAAATGATTAATAACATTGGTATTATTGTATCCTATTAAATGCACATGTTTGCAAAATACTTAATCCATCTCTTAATGGCTTTCTGAGTTTATTTTTTATTTTCCCTCTTTTATTATGTGTTGGATATACAGGAAAACTCAATTTCCAAGAAAATACAATTTATGTTTCTATGATAGTGTCAATGATCACAGTTGATAAAGTTCTTGATTCTATAATTTTGAGAGGCCTTAATTATAATTTGGGAAGCTTAAGAAAATATATTTTGAAATTAACTCTTCTGTCATATTAAAATAAGCTAGAGGTATGTATTCAAATCATGTACCACAACTTAGTACAAGATGATTGGATATGAAATATTGCATAAGATTACAAAATATGAAACCCCTAAAAAAATAAGGATGCATAAGTCTAAAATAAGGATGCACCAAGTCTGAATCCCAACAAAAATTGAACATATGCAAATCTATAATAGAGCTCCTACCACACTTTAAGCTTTGACTCATGCAAAATAGCTTCTAAGACTATGGGCACTCTTTTAGATTTTTATTAAAATAATAATTTATGAGGTGAACCATCTTCTTTTTATTTTATTTTTCAATTAACTTTATATTTCTTAAGATTTTCATTGCGTTTTACCTCTTAATTTACTAAATGTAAAACAATTTATATTTATAATTTTGACATATAGATTGATTTTTTTATTATATTAAAACAATTATGTAATCAATGAAAACTTTAATTATATTTTACTATTCACCCATAGACTTTTTCTAGTTTTAGTTTTATATTTTCTTACTATTCGCATCTCTTTTAGTATTAGTTGTAAATTTAGTTTCACATTTAGGTTTTAGTTTTCATGTTTAGTTTTAGGTTGAGGTTTTAGTTTTAGATTTTACTTTTGCTTTAAGGTTTTATTTCTCAATTGCACATGTTTTAGGTTTTATTTTTTGGTGTATAAACTAGAACAACCATTTTGCCTACAACCAAGAAACAAAAGGTAATTGAGAGAGGTAAAGAGAGTCAAAGTGAACATCTCAATTAAAAAATAAAATGTAAACCATAATTGACACTCATGTCTATCAACTTATATCAATAATCTTCACCACAAAATAAATTAATAATTAATTTCATAAATTTCTATCTTACACATTAAATATCCTTTTATTCTCATCTAATTAATCATTAACTACTCATTAAAGGGTAAACAAATTACAGAATTAACATTACATTAGTTTCAAACATAATACCATTTTATATTTATTATAAGAAAACACAAGAATCAAACCCAATACCCGTCTTCAAATAAAATGGTGATGGGAAATTCTAAATATAATATAATAAGTGTGGTATGACAGCTTAATTATGGTGAAATCAAAATCGTATCCATTCGAAACCCCGCACCGATAGGCACTATGAACATCAGAGTATAACCTTACGAACAAGGGAATAGAATTATAACCTAACTATATAATATAAGATAATTCTTTTATAGTAAATATATACAACGATATCTCTGGAAAATATATACAACGATATGTGAAATAAGAAATAAATTCAATTGGTATTAGTTGTTGGGTTTCAGGCTTGTATTTTTTTTAGTTTAGAGGTTCATTTTATAGTCTATTATGATGTGTAAAGGTATATGTCCAAGCTGAAATTTTGCACATGTATGTCTAAATAAAAAAATTTGAAAAAAAAAAAAACTAAATTAAATAGCTAAACAAAACCTTTAAATAATGTGGTTCCATAAAAGTTCAGTATGTGTAAGGGTGTGTGTCCAAGTTGAAATTTTGCTCATATCTCCCCAAATAGAAATTTTTAAAAATCTATAAAAAAAAGTAAATAAGTGTAAAAAACATTTAAATAATATTGGATCATAAGAAATTGGATCTCTCAGGTCATGCTAAATTGTATTTAAAATGGATCTATGATCATAAATAACTTAATCCAATGTTCATTTCAGAAAGTGATGTTGCATACATTGGGATGCAATAGATTTCTATCTCATACCCATTGTAATTCATTCTGGTTATTTCTTCAGCAAATTTTTCAACAATCTGTAGGCATGAGCAGTGTGATGTATTACAGACCCACAATAGTGCAATTGGTTAGATTTTCATCGAACTCAACTTCTCCCTTATTTACCATGATAACTTCTAGATTGAACTTGCTTCAATTATCATGGAAAATAAGACAGAAGTTGAGTTCCATGCAAATCCATCCAATTGCGCTATTATGGGAATGTAATACATGACATTGTTCGCACCTACAGGTTGTTGACATATATACTCAAGAAATAGCCATAATAGCCATAATGAATTATAATGTATATGAGATACAAATTTATGGCATTATTGTAACCATGATCACTTTTTGAAATGAAAATTGAATAAAGATATTTATGAGCATAGATCCATTTTAAATAAGGATATGCGAGAGAGATCCCATTTCTCCACTTAAAATAAATGCAAATCAAATTTCTTTCTTATTCCATCATGTTTATTTATGCCAATGCATAGTAAGCCCAAACTATATCATATAAGAAAGTTCCTTAGGTATCCCAAAGGCCTGAAGAGGATCTAATGGAAAGAAATCACCCTAGTGACAAGCGTTCCAATCAATATATAAATGTAGACTTATTATCTCTCGATCTAAATTGCTTATTAGCATAATTCACTACCATGATACATACCTCTTGCATTCTTTAACAGTGTTGTAATATGTGGATTAATTCCCTTTTTGGTGTGCAATCTTGGCTTCTTAGTACTAAACGGTGCATGGCCCAACCCCTACAGATCATTACAACAAAGTAAGAATACCAGAGAAGGTGAAAGATTGTACAAACCAGCATATTTTTCAAACAAGTAATGCAACATTAGTACTTATGCAACATTAGTACTTCATAACTTTTTCATGAACATATCATATTGTTCATGAACATATCATATTGAGAACGTTTGAAAAATTGTTTGCGACATTAATCACAATTCCAACATTGCGGTATATCATGAGAAATCTATCTAGGCAGCTATGATCTCTCTTTTGTTGCGTAAAGAGTGATAAGTCTTCAATGTTTTGAATTTGTTGTGTTAAATCATAAAAAACCAATATTAATGGAGATATTGGTATTTTTTACTAAAGTTTGTGAGAAATCTATCTAGGCAGCTACGATCTCTCTTTTGTTGTGTAAAGAGTGATAAGACTTCAATGTTTTGAATTTGTTGTGTTAAATCATAAAAAACCAATATTAATGGAGATATTGGTATTTTTTACTAAAGTTTGTGAAGTGAGTAAAAGTAGCTTTAACCATTCACCTCAAGGTTCTTTTTACAATATAATTTCCTATGTCTATTTAATATTTTCATTATCATAAAGACCAACCTATATCCATATTAACTCCACATCTACCAAGCTTTTAGAGGGATCAAATCTATTTATCCATGTAAATCTAGAATTAAGATGGATCTAAGCTAATAGAATTCCCCCCTTTAAATAGTCTATGCTCACATGAATACCATGATATTACCGTGGATCAATACCATGGGTTATCATAAATGTGGGGCTTAAAAACTACTAGTAGTTTAAAAAAAAATAAAAAATAATAATTATTTTTTTTTCCGAGTTAAAAAAGTTACCAGAAGATCAAGACTCTGCATGGACTATGGTGTAATTACCCATTTAAAATAAAGCACATTCTAGGGAATACCATGGGCCAATACCATGGGCGAAAACACTGTGGCCATCTTTTATTTATAATAAATATTAGGTAATAAGTTTCAGGCATGGTATTAATAAAATTTGGCCATGGATTTGCCCATATATATGCCCATAGTTTCCCTAAATAAAACATGTTTGAGTGCCTTAAATAAGTAAACTTATGCATTAAAATAGAAAATATATATATATATTTATTTACTATACCTCTTGTTTATTTATATTTCTATTAATTTACCATACCTCTTTTATAAATATGGTATTTGGCCGAGAGGCTTCACCTAAATAAAACCTCTTTTTTGAGCCTTCATAAATAGAAAGAGGTTTATGGACTAATTATAAAAATAAGTTTTATTTATTTACCATGCCTCTAGTTTATTTATATTTATATTTATTTACCATACCTTTGGAGTAAGTATAAAAAATAACTTTTGTTTATTTACCATACCTCCACTTTTTTCTATTTCTATTTTTATTTATTTACCATACATATTTTTTGAGTGTTCGTAAACCTCTTTATATTTTAAATTTATATTGGATTTACACATACTAATAATTAGATTGATTGCACCAAGAGGCCCTCTACAGCGGAGTATGGGGTAGATCTCACATAAAAATGTATCGTAATGCTTAAGATTTAACATTTTCAATCTAATGTCAGCTATTTAAAAATCAATCTAATTATTAGTATGTATAAACACGATATAAATTTAAAATATTAACATTTTCAATCTAATGTTAGCTATTTAAAAATCAATCTCATTATTAGTATGTATAAACACGATATATAAAGAGGTTTATGAAATGGTAAATAAATAAAAATAACAACCTATATCCATATTAACCCAGATCTATCAAGCATCAAGAGCACTCCAATCTCACTAGGTGCAAACCTCTTTTTTGAGTGCAAAACTTGAGGAAAGGTTTGCACCTAGATATATTTGATCCCCCTCCGTGCCTGATAGATCTGGGTTAACATGGATCTGGCTAGTTATATATTACTATATAATATCTATATTCATATCTATGTTTCTATTTCTTATGCCCTCTCTCTATCTCACACCCCAAACATACACACTCTCTCTCCATATCTATATCTCTCTCTCCCTCCATCTTCCTCTCTACCTCTCCCTCTTCCCCTTCTCTCCTTCCTTGTCTCTCCTTCTCTCTCTCTTCACCCCACTCTCCTCTCTCCCTCACCCTCTCTCCATCACTTCGTTGTCACTCTCTCTCTCTCTCTCTCTATCTCTACATTTCTCCCTCTATTTCTTTCTTCTTCCTTCCCTCAATCTGCCCCTCCAAATCCATCTCTATCTCCTTCTCTCTTTTAGTCCTATCTCTCCCTTCCTCTACCACCTTCATTTGTCTCTCTCCCCATCACTCTCTCTCTCTCGCTCTCTCTCTCCCCCCCCTCCATCTATGTGGCTCCCTCTCTCTCTCTTTCCCTTATCTCCATATCTCTCTCCCCTCCTCTTCTATTACTTCCCTCCTCTCCTCTCTCTCCATCTCTCCCTTGTAACTCCCTCTCTCTCCAGCTCTATCTCTTTATGTCTGTGTTCTTTCCTCCCTCTCTCTCCCCCTCCAACTACATCTCTCTCTCTCTACCTTTCTCCTTCTCTCTCTCCCTTCCCCTCTCTCTTCCTTCCTCTCTCTCTCACCTCCCTCTCTCCACCTCCCTAATCACTCTCTCTCTCAAACTATGTTACCATATCACTCCCTCTCTCCTTCTCTCCCCCCCCATCACTCTATCTCTCTTTATTTGTCTCTTTATCTTACCACTAAACATACTCTCTCTCTCTCTCCATCTTTCCCTTGTCACTCCCTCTTTATTGACTTCTCACTCTCTATGCATTTCTTCATCCCTCCCTCTCTCCTCCTCTCTTGCAATTCCTCTCTCTCATCCTTACTCACTCTCTCTTTCTCTCCTACCTTCCTCTCTCTTCCCCCATCTCTCTCTCTCTCTCTCTCTCTCTCTCTGCCCTCTAATCCTCTCACTATCTCCCTCCCTCTCTACTTCTCTTTGTCCCCCTCCATCTTTGTGTCTCCCACTCCCTCTCTTACCCTTCTCTACATCTCCCACCCATCTCCCTCTCTCTCTCTTCATTCCTCCTCTCCCCTATCCTTAAGTTTATATCCATCTCTCCCTTTTCACTCCCCCTATCTCTCCATCTCTATCACTCTATGTCATTGTTTTTTCCTCCCATATATATCTAGAGTTAATATATATCATGATTTTTTCACATAGGAAAATATGCGCACGTCTATCACTCTATGTCTTTGTTCTTCCCTCCCATATATATCTAGAGTTAATATATATCATGATTTTTTCACATAGGAAAATATGGGTAGATCAACCCCAAAGGGAAAGAAATCCCATTTGTATACTATCAAGGCCTAACCTAAGGGCATCGAGGAGAATTAACCCTGAGAATTAACCTTGTGACTTCTCGAAGATTTGAACCAGTGATCTATTGCAAGGAGTTCCTTAACAGTGAACCCATCCACCGTCAATCCAAAGCCCTGTGGGAAATAATCTTTTAAAATTAATATTAAGGTTACTAATGTTTTTTTGTATGGTATTAATAATACTTTGGCCCATAGGGGTCACCTATATAAAACCTATTTTTTTAGTGTTAGTAAGTATAAAGAGTTTTATGGAGTAAGTATAAAAAGATTTTTTATTTATTTACCATGCCTCTCATTTATTTATATCTATATTTATTTATCATATAAATTTTCTGTACCATGGATGTCCCATGGTATTGGGCCCCATAGGCTTCACCTAAATAAAACATATTTTGTGAGTTTCGTAAATATAAAGAAGTTTATGGAATAAATATAAAGGAGGTTTTATTATTACTGTACCTCTAGTTTATTTATATTTTTATACATTTACCATGCTTCTAGTTTATTTGTATTTTTATTTATTTAATTAAGACCATCTCTCAACTCTATCACTAATGAGATTGTGGGACTATGGATTTTCATGGTGATTCCTCACAATAAAAATTGGTGGGGAATGATGTCCATTTCTTTTGATTTCAATGAAAACAATTTTGTGATGTGATTATGTGATTATGTAGGATGTGATTATGTGATCTCAGGTTGTGATCTAGGGGCATGATGAAGTGATCAAGGGGTTCACTGATATGATTCCCAAGCAAAATGATGTGAGCTTCTTTAGCATTTGATGGGAAAGTTTTTGTTCCACATGTTCTTTTGAATGCCATATTGTCTACCTACTTAACCCTAAACCAAACTCCCCAAGCCCGATGAGGTGGATTTTAGTGGAATCATGAGACCCAAGGAACCCTACCAAACCTCAAACTTGAATAACAATCGATCTGAAAGGATTCATTAAAGATTCCATATCCCATTGGAAATATTTTTGTGAGTCCTATCCAACCATGCTCTCTACAAAAGAATTTAAGCTCAACTCTTAGGGAAAAAATTCCTTCAAATCTATATCCATCAAAACAATGCCAACAATCTCTCTTTACACATTCATCTCATCCATTCAGTAAGGTTTACATAAATTCCAACAAAACAATGCCAACTACCAACCTAAGAATGCGAAAAATCTTCCCCTTTGGCATTGATATCAATCTCCCAAAATCTTGATGGAAATCTCCCACAAGAACCAGTTGTGATGTCTCTCTCCTAGAAAAAGAACAAGATCTGATGCCACCATCTCACAAGCTATTGGAAAGGCTCCTGTTATGGCTGATGTATCTTCTGCCTTTTTAAATCAATGGAAAAAAAAATCATTCATCTCTTTGTTGAAGCTCATTTCTATTATGAGCATCCAATTTTTTCTCACTCGCTCGCTTGCAAACTTGTCTCTCTCCTCAATAGTTGATATCACTCTTGCCGCATATATATGATCACATCTCTCTAGTGAGGAATTTGAATGTTTCCATATAGTTTCACGTACAAGAACAATAATTTGCAATCCTACCCAAAGACACTTACAAAATAAGCATCAATAAACAAACCTCCAATATTATATTTCCATTTTAGTTTTGTCAGGAGGACAAAATTCCTTCTTTCACATCAATGGTAATGGATAACATCCCTTGAAATCAAGAACACACGTCCTTTTGTCTTCTTGTAGTTGTTGATATTCTCAATATTGTTGGATGTATATTTGATATGCTCCCCATGAACATATATGATCTCTTTTGAACCTTTATCAAGTTTTTGACACTCTATGTCTAATGAATTTTCTTGTGAAAAACAATTAGTGGAAAGTCACTCTCATATGACAATCATATCTATACCAATCCAAGTGAAAGTGGTATAATTAATGTTGCTGAAATAAATTGTTGATTATACAAGCTTTGACACTTCCTTATTTTCTACCACTTTAGTGGCAATTCTCGTTGCTCGTGAACATACAAACTATCATTTTTTTTGGCCCATGAGATCATGCCACTTTTAAATAGGGATTGTTTTTGATAGAAAATGATACCAATTGTACTCATCATGCCAATAAGATAATGTGCTAGGAAAACTCCCATGGTTGCTACTCATAGAAGAGATTCCCAATATATGAAAGGTTGCTCCAAATAAACCAAAGTGTACCAATTGACATAGAATCCCAATTGATAACAAAGGAGCATGAAAATATATACTAATTGTTTTCATGTGCTCATCATTGCTAGGCATAATCAAATATGCTACTTAAATGAAATAAGAGTACATCATATAAGATTTGAACACCTTTCATTTCCTGAGCAATCGAATCTTCATGTAACCAATGGATCATTCCTAGTTCTATTGATTACGCAACTCCCCCTAAATTTATGCACTCTTTTCCTTTCTATTTGATTTCCTACCATATGCCTTCTGGATTTTTCTGAAGAACCGATCCTATGGTCCTGTTCTAAAATTTATGTCCCTTATTACTCCATTCTTCTACTATAACCAACTTCACCATGCAACATGAAATGTCTTTTTTCACTCCCCCTTAGACCATGCTCACTACACTTAATATTTATCTTATAATGTTTTTACGTATAAATATTACTGAATCCATTAGAATAACAACAAATGAGCTTCATATTACCTCCAACATTCATATGCGCCTCTTTTCTTATTTCTTCTTGATGCTTGCATCAAAATTTGACTTCACATGAACTCATCCTCTTCTTTACAATGAGGAGAAGTTGTGGATCTACTCCCCTTAGTAGATTACTCTTATTTTTCTTGATCTAAACCTTGGTAATATAGGATTAGAAATCATGCACATATTTTCATGTGAAACAATTGTGTCTAAGATGTGTCCTAACAAGAGAATTACATTTTACCTTCTCATTTAGGTTCCTCTGAGTAAGTTCTTTCTTTTTGTTAGATTTTCTTGAGAAAATAAGAAACATACTATTCCATTCACTTGTTAAGTGATTTGAACCTTTATAGTCTTTAAGAAAATTGCCATTTCATTTTTAGTGACATAGACGCAAATTGCATTTCTCCTTTCTTTCCTCATTCTTCCTCCAAATCTTCTTCCTCCCTATTTTCTTGATTTCCGTTGGAAGATTAAATGGGATAATACTTTTTTTTCTCTTCTAAATCTTATGATTATTGCACATGGTGCTCTGAGAGTGGTGCACCACAAGAGTAAGAGGATCATATATATTCATTATGTCATGATGTTTTTTAGTGAAAAACCATCTCTCTGTTGGTGCCTTTCAACTTTCATTATGTTTCTTTTCCATTTAGCACTAAAAGAAAACTTGTCATCCTCTATTATTTTATTTCCTATTATATTCAGCGACCTAACTACTTCCTTTTCATGCATATTCTAAGGAGGAATTTATTCCCATATCAAAATTTTGTTTCCTTGAGCTCAGAATTTCCACAATTCTAGCATTGACAATTATAAAATAATAAACAATAAAGAGACATGAAACACAGTTTATAGGTTTGTCATCTAGGGCAAAAACCTCTCACTCTTTGAGAGGAAAAACCAAACTAAATTGTTCTTATATAATCTTCAATTGACGAATACCAAGACCATGACAAAGACCCTTGACACTAGATTCCTCCCAAGACCAAGTCGCTAGCCTCTTCTTGAACATTGCTATTCGTTTTTCTCTTCCAGTTTTCCTTTAGATTCTAGAATTCTTCATGTAGATCTTGTTGTAGCGGCTAAAACCACAATCCAAAATTTTTCCTTAGCTTTGTTTTGGAGCCTCCCTACCAACCATCCTTAGCAGAATGTCTTGCATTGTCAAGTACATAAGATTCATTGGTTTTTCAGCAGCTTTCTAGCCTGTGCATGATGGTTTGCTTCACTCCCCTCACAGGCTACCATCTAGGACTTGGGCCAGCTGCTGGCTAAGTAGCTCCCTCACAAAATTGCACAATTCTGGAGGGGAACCAAACTTCCCTCCACAAATTGCGCAAATCTGCTAGGCAACCTGCTGGGCTAAGAAATTACGCAATCCAATCAAACAACCTTCCTCAGGAAATTTTCACAATCTCACCCAACATTGCAACTTAACCCAGAAATTGTGCAATTATGGGCAGCAAACAGTTTCTCCTCCTAGAAATTGTGCAATCCCTCTAGACAGCCAGCCTGGCTTCCTCCTAGAAATTGCACAAAAATCCCTCTCACTCAAGTAGGTTGTTGCATGTACCTTCAAATTGACCAGTTCCACCCGGGACCCAGCAACTTGACTTGCATGCATTGGCCGCTTTTTCTTGAAATAGAAAAAATAAACATGCAAGAAGCATCCCTAGATTTTAGGGATCTAGTTTTTGTAGCTGGAGGTTACATGCAAAGATCATTTTAGAAACGTTCCTCAAAGTGTTGCTTTTTCCTAGATTTGTGGCATGCGCATCATGAGCCTCAAAATTATTTCTTCGACACTTCACTGCTCCTTTAGATCAATCTTGGAGCTCTGACATCCCACAACACATCCAAAAGTCTTTGGCACATCCAACTCAACTATTTCTGGCTAAGTTCACTTTATTTGTATTTTGCAGCATTTCTGTCACTTTTTGTGGTTTGGCTTCTATGAGTGTTGTTTACTTGATTACTGTGAACACTTGCTATCGTTTGCATGCATGTTAGCCTATTAAAGCACCATTTCAACTTTCGTTTGCATCTCACTGTTGTTGCATGGATGCCACTGTTTCGCACGAATGGTCACCGAATCAGTGACTCGCTTCACACACATGAATGTTTTTCCATTTTATGAATCTTGCATTCACTCTGTGCATGCACGATCATTCACTCCTGCTTACACTCAGTATTGCCATGTATTCACATCTTCATATGCTTTCAGTTTCCCATCAACAGGTTTGGGAAACCTTGGCCCAGACTCTTCCTTGCCTGGACAACATTGTGCAATTATGAGAGGGAAGGCTTTTCCTTCCTCCCAGAAAATGCACAAATCTGGCTAGACAGTGTCCTCTAGTATTGCTTTGCACAATTCTGAGATGCAGTGTCTGTTGGCCCAGAAAATTACACAATGCAGTCCCTGAGCATGCATCACTTTCCAGCTAAAATTATGCATTGTGCAATCTCATCACCCATAAGGCTAGACTAGATTGTGCATTACGCAATTCCAGTAGTCTACCAACCTCCCAACAGTCTAGACTACCTTTTGCGCAGTTCTAGTAGTAAGTCTTCCGGCCTCCCAGTGAAAATTGCATAATCCATTCCAGTAGTTCCCTGGGTGATCATGTTGGACCAACAACAATGCCAACTCTAGGGATATCTTGAAGAACTGGGTGAAGGAGCCAGCCAAATTCAGGATGATAACCAACCATATTTACAAGATGAAGATACTGTGGAAAGTGTATTAGTACTTGGTCATCTTTGCATGTCGCTTGTATGTCCAAGAGAGAACGAAGTCCTTCCCATAGAGTTCGGTGATCATGTTGGACCAACTGGCCAGTGAAAGGAAAACATGCAACTATTCTAACATGTTGGCTCACAGGCTAAAGTAATAGGTAACAGGAGTTTGGTAGCCGCCCAAAGGTAAAAAAGCAGAAATCTACATGTCTGGTTACATCTTGGATGCAATGTTTTCTCGTCAGTAGTTCCTAGACTTGAAGTGGGCATGAACATCATTGGAAACCTTTTTGAACACTTATTGTAAATTATTTTCCAAATGTAGCTTCTGCGGAGATGTCAAATAATTATCAGACCATTTTGTCACCCTGGTGTAGAAGATGATATTTGAGCAGGATCCACCTTGCATGTCGAAGGAAGAAATGGAGGCATTGATGGACATAACGGATTGGTATGCCTCACCATTTGGCACCTTCATATAGATATCCAGCGCGGAGAAGCCTTCGCATTTTTTTCCGAATTTTTCCATGGACAAGCTCATCATGAAAGAAGTGTCATACCACATCTCAGTAGGACTGTCAGCTTGGTTGCACCAGAAGAAGAAGGCACCTTGGCCCACTCTTCCATTGTGGGTCAAGTTGTACGAGATACGAAATCTCAAGCATGCATATTCAAAAACAGAAGAGTTCAAGAAATTTACTTTCGTCACCCGAAGCTTCAATCTATATGACCCACATTTCTTTGTGAAGGATCACTGCGCGAGAGTGAAATTTCCGTGGATTTACAGGGCGTGTCATTGGGTTGAGGAATACCCATGGAGATATTTTCATAGCTTCTCCAGGCCCAATGAACAGTCATCATCGCTGTGGAATGGTTAACGAAGCAGTGTGAAGCAGCATCTAGGAGAGCATGAGTAGCACCAGAAACAAACCTAAGCATACCGGTGCGCGACAAAGGAAAGAGGAATATTGTCAACAACACAGAAGCAGAACAAAGCTAAAGTTCAGATAAGACCCACTTGTCGAGAAATCAACTTTGGCAATAGAGGCAAAGAGGCAATAGCACGACAAGATGACCACGCAAAGGTAAAGAGAAAAACAGAGGATGGAGGAAACAATGAAGGAGTTGCAAGAGTTGAAGGAGCAACTCCAGAATGAACAGGAGTTGTGATCAAGGGCTCATGTCCAAAGTGTCGAAAAATGCTCAAAAATGAAAGCGTTCAAAACTAGTTTGAACCTGAACGACCAAATATATCTCATCCTCCTGATTCCGGTGTCATGAACGGTTCGAAAAATGGTCTCTGTATGCAGAAGTTATGTCAAAAAGAAAATTGCTCAATAACCCTTAATTTTTTAATTTTTTTCAAAAAAAAATTAAAATAGAATATTCCTTTCTTTGGGCATCCAATGGAGGGGTGCCATGTGGTAAGCCCGGAGGCTACCACATGGCCCCAAAGATGAACGAATGTGGCATATGTTAACAAAAGTATGGAGGACCGGTGGATTGAACATGAGACCTCCCGATTTCAATTACAAAGTTTTACTAATGCATCACAACTCTACATCTCGATAGGGAAGCAGAAGTAATATTATTTAAAGGTAATAAGTGATTTGGGCCGGAACCAAAGGGGGCCAGTCCCTAAGGTCCAGCCCCCGCTCCATGCGACCTTAGCCAGAGAACCAATGCCCAAAACTCTAACTGTCTGCATTTAAACTCAACTGCCAGCATGTGAACACATAACATGGCGTAAAACCAGGGTTGACTAACCGTTTAACAAAAGGTTTGGCAGAAACTCCGATGATAACCTTCATACCATAAATTCCAGTCACATGCACATTAAAAACTGTAGTTAAATCACACTTTAGTTGGTGGAATTTTGGCAGAGGTGCCTTTGGCGGTCCCGCCATATTTGGTGGGCCTATCTGGCCCTCAACTAATCTTAATTAGAGTTTTTTTAGGGGCAGACAAGCAATTCAATGAATGAGCCATAACTTTGGCTAGGAAAGTCCTTTTTGGACGTTTTTTTATTTTATTTTGACTAATCAGATGATTCTGAAGCCATTGACATAGGTTAGAGAGCAATCAAAGGTCATTTGCAAGTTTTTTTTCTGCATGGAAGTTCTAGGAGCCACTAGGGCCCAGTATTGAGGGAGCTGTATAGGGTTGCAGGTACCCATTGGATGAGAACCAGTAGTCATTCCTAACTGATTTGAGCGTTCTTAATCCATTTTTACATTCCATTTCACCTATTAAGTCTTTTATTTAGCTATACAATCATTTTGAGCTTTTAATCAAATCAAGGACATGCCCATTTAGGAGCCCTGGACCCAGCAGATGTAGCCCAGGAGGGGTGAACTGCTTCATCATCTTCTTTTTCATCTATGGTTGAGTTATTTTTTAGAACAAATCTGTTTTAGTATGTTCAACAAAGAAATGAATTAATTATACAACACATAAAAGGGTCATAAACAGTTGAAAATCTCCTTTGTTTCTCACTGCAAGACATGTACATCATTTAAAAATGTATGTTTACTAAATTGAATACCTTGAAAAGCATTTACAGGTAGTTTCATATTCATATCAAGTTGGTATCAGAGCTAAGTTGTTGTTTCTTTGTATCAAAAACAGTCAAATAAGCTGTAGACAGAGCCTGAAACGAGCGAGGAAGCCTTCGAAATGCTCTTTCAGTCAATCTCTGGTGTAGTTTGTCTTTTGGTTGTTTTTGTGAAAAGATATTCTAACTGTCTTGCAAGTATTGATGCTTACCAGGTTGAAACTTCAGAGAGGGGAAGGACAGTTGACTAGAGAATGAGAGAATCCTCAATCAAGGAGGGCCAACGTGCTATTATCTCCACCTTCATATTCACCCTCAAGAGCTTCAACAGAAGCTTCAACAATGTCTGGAAGGGCAGAAGAAATCCCTGAAGAAATGGATCCAAGAGAAGAACAAAGAGTCTTTAGAAAGGCTTTCTTGGACCTCACTGAAATGGTGAGGACATTGTACCGGGAAAGAAATGATAGAATGGCCAGAGAAGGGTCTAAACATCCCAATGAAGGAGAAGGCTCTTCAGGAGGTATGAAGGATGATGATCATTCCAAGAAAGGACATGGAGGAAATGGTGATCCACCACCCCCATCGTCACCTTCTTCCTCTTCATCGTCATCTTCTTCTTTAGTTCATAAGCATAGATCCTCTGGAAAAAATCCTTTCTTGAAGCTTGATGTAAAAATCAAATTACCTATGTTTAATGGTGAAGTGAACGTAGAAGAGCTTGACAACTGGATTAGGCAGTTGGATGTTTACTTAAGGATCCAAAATATACATGATGATACCACAAAGATTCAGTTGGCTTCTTTTAGAATGGATGGAGTAGCATTGGTTTGGTGGGAGGCCAAGACCAAAGAGCAAATCAAGAAATTTGGCAAGGCTACCTTAACATGGACTGAATTTCTGTTAGCTATTAGAAACAAATTTTATCCTCTTGCTCACACGCAGAAAGCCATCATGAATTGGAAAAATTTCAAACAGCTTAAGGGTCAAAGTGTCCAAGACTACACCCAAGAATTCATAAGAAAAGCTCTCTTGTTTGGGGTAGATTTACAGACCCAAGAAACCTTGCTGAAATATATAGGTGGCTTGCATAGCTACCTTAGACACACCATCTTGATGTTTAATCCTACTAGCCTGGACGAGCTTTGTGTCCAAGCTACCCATTTAGAGGCAAGCGGAAAAAACACATTTTTAGAGGGTAGAAACAAGCCCCCCAAGGGGAAAAACAAAGAGAAAACCTCCAAGTGAAAGGGAAAAAAAAATGCATCTGTCAAATAGGAGAGTGAGAAAGTGATATGTAAACATTGTTCTAAAGCAGACCATGAAGAGAAAAACTGTTGGAAACTACATCCTGAAAAAACACCCCAAAATAATAAAACCAAAGGGAAACAAAAAACTGTTGCTACTACATCTACACAACAAGATTTAGGGGATTATTTAGGTGATGAAACCAAAATTACAGCCATGGGTTTGAAAAACATGAAGGGAAAAGAAATTAAAACTCAAGCTAGCACTAGTACCTCAAACTGTCATGTACAAGCTCCTAATGAGGAAGAAAGAATTGAACTGTTTCATGTGAGGGTAATTTCAAAACATACTAAGATTGACAGACTTTTTGATAGTGGGTCACAAGAAAACTTATATCAGAAGACTTGGTCAAGCAGATTAAACTTGAGATCGTTCCACATCCAGAGCCATATCCACTTGGATGGATTTGCAAGGATGCAAATTTACAGGTTCCAAGAAAGTGCAGATTGCGCTTTGTAATTACTGCGCATTTTATTGACACAGTTGAACTTGATGTAGTACCGTTTGATATAGCAGGAACTGTTTTGGGAAGTCCTTACTTATTTGACAGGAAAGCTATCTTCCATCGCCATGAAAACAAATATCATCTTTCCAAATATGGCAAGGAGTTCATTGTTAGAGCTCATTGCAACAAGACAAATATAGCAATGGTGAATGCAGGATAGGTAAAAAGGCTGGTCAATTCAAGCAAGAATTTTGTTCTTCTTATGATTAAGCGCAAGGTTGATGTAAATCATGAGTCATTTGACAATTGTGATCCCAAACTTAAATCAAATTTATATGATGTAGTTGATGCACACCATGAGATGTTTCGGGAACCAACATGTTTGCCTCCTAAGAGGGAGATTCAGCATGAAATCCATTTGCATCTAGATTTTCCTCTTCCAAACATAGGCATGTACCACATGTCTATAATGGAGAATGTTGAAATCCAAAATCAAATCAAGGACTTGTTGGACAAAGGATTCATTAGGCCAAGTACTTCACCATGTGGGTCACCAATTGTGTTGATTCCAAAGAAAGATGGCACTTCGCATATGTGTGTTGATTTCGGGGCCTTGAACAAGATAACGATAAAGAATCATTACCCACCCCCAAGGATAGATGATTTACTATACTAGATGAAAGATGCTCGATATTTATCTAAGTTAGACTTGCGCAGTGGATATCATCAAGTAAGAATAGAAGAAAGTGACATTTGGAAGACAACCATTAAAACCAAACAAGGACTCTTTGAGTGGCTTGTGATGTCATTTAGTTTGTGCAATGCACCTGCAACTTTCATGCGGGTAATGGATGACGTGTTGCGTCCTTTTCTTGATGATTTCGTTATTGTCTACTTAGATGACATCTTAATTTTCAACAAGTATAGAGAAGATCATGTCATGCATGTTAGGAAAGTACTTGATGTTTTGAAGAAGAATCAGTTATTTCTTAAAATGTCAAAGTGTGAATTGATCCTGCTAAGATTGAGGCTATTGTGAATTTTCCTACTCCCAAATCCATTATAGAGGTAAGAAGTTCTTTTGGTGCAACTCAATATTGGAGGAATTTCATCTCTAACTTCTCTTCTTAGCAGCTCCTATGCATGCAATGACAAGTGTGAAGTGTGCTTTCCAATGGGGAGGCAAGCAACAAAAAGATTTCAAATCTTTGAAAGAGAAGATTAGTTCAGCTTCGGTCCTTGCATTACCAGATTTGAGACAGGCATTTGAGATTCAAACCAATGCTAGTGATTATGCCATGGGTGCAGTTCTTCTACAACATGGTAAGCCTATTGCATTTCATTCTAAGACTTTTAATGGTGTTGTTTTAAATTATCCTACATATGATAAGGAGTTGTATGCATTGATATAAAGCGTCAAAAAGTGGAAACATATTTTATGGGCAAAGATACAATGATACATACTGACCATCAGCCCTTACATTACTTGCAATCACAAAGCAGGTTACAACAGCCACAACACTTCAGATGGATGGGCTTCTTGCAATAGTTCCACTTGGTAATAAGGTACAAGAAAGGTGTTTTGAATAAATTTGTTGATATTCTTTCAAGGCCTATTATTCGTGTTGTTACTTTACTTAAGAATGATTCCAATGTACATGAGAGTTACATAGAACAATATGCATATGATGATGATTTCAAAGATGTGTATGCTAACTTGAGTAAAGGGAATCATGTTGAGGAGAATGATTATCACTTGCATAACAATTTTCTATTTCATTTGGGTAAGTTGTGTATACCACAGGGGGAGAGAATAAGTGTCATAAGAGAAGCTCATTCTTCTTTTATTGCTAGACATTTCGGTGTAAGCAAAACAGTTGCACATCTACAGACGTATTGTTATTGGAATCTCATGGTAGATTATGTTTCATTGTTCATTAGAGGATGTTCATTATATGCTACAACCAAGCCTAGCAATAAGAAGCTTGGATTATATATGCCATTGCCAATACCTTCTAGACCATGGGAAAGTAATTCTCTGGATTTTGTAGGAGGATTGCCAAAATATAGAAAGCAACATGATTATCTTTACGTAGTAGTTGATTGTTTCAGCACGATGTGTATACTTATGCCATGTAAGAAAACTATAACTGTTGAACAAACTGCTGAATTATTTTTTCAACATGTATGGGTTCATTATGGTTTGCCTACTTCCATTGTTAGTGACAAGGATTCTAGATTTGTTGGAAATTTTTGGTCCAATATATGGAAGATGATGGACACTAAGTTGAAGAAGAACCATTGTGCACCTCTTGAGAGATTATTGCAGCAAGCATCCCAAGCTTTGGGATGAATATTTGCCCTACATACAACATGCTTACAATCGTGCCCAGCACTCTTGCACAAACACCTCACCATTTGAAGCTTGGTTTTGGTTATTTGCCAAAGTCACCTCTTGATTTCATTCTTGAGAAGGATGTTGTCATTGAGGGACATAGTGACATTGACAAAGCTCGTTTTTTCATTGAAAGAATTCATCTTGTACATCAGTAAATTCAAGAATAACTTGAAAAGAGTCAAGGCAACTACAAGGAGAGGCATGACAAGCATAG
The DNA here is from genome assembly GCA_000404065.3 of Pinus taeda. Classification (NCBI taxonomy): domain Eukaryota; kingdom Viridiplantae; phylum Streptophyta; class Pinopsida; order Pinales; family Pinaceae; genus Pinus; species Pinus taeda. Next base: position 73,949 of record APFE031121860.1, read on the forward strand.
AGTCGATCACAAGTTTCAAGAAGGGGATGAGGTATGGTTATACATTAGTAAAGAAAGGATGCAAGGAGAAGGTAAAAAGTTGAAGGCTATTCATTATGGTCCATTAAAAATCCTCAAGAAAATTGGAAATAATGCTTTTCAATTAGATTTTCCTTCATACATGCAAATGTATTCTGTTGTCAATGTGGAGAATTTACACTTGTATGAACCTCCTTTGATTGCTAATCATGAAAGTGATATTCAGCTGCCATCTATAGATGATTTCTCACCAGAATTTTTGGATGAGTTGAAAGAAGATGCAATCCTTGACAGAAGGACACACACTTTAAGGAGGGGAAATGTTGATTATGTTCGAGTTGGTCTCAAAGGCAGCAAACCGAATAAGCCAAAATGGATGGAGGTGGACAGAGTGAGGAAGTTGCACCCTCACCTCTTTAACAGGTAAGAGAAGGCTTTTGGGGTCCAAAAGCTTCCCAATGGGGATGCGTGATCAAGGGCTCATGTCCTAAGTGTCAAAAAATGCTCAAAAATGAAAGTCATTAGAACTAGTTCGAACCTGAATGACCGGATAGATCTCGTCCTCCTGATTCTGGTGCCATGAATGGTTCGAAAAATGGTCTCCATATGAAAAAGTTATGTCAAAAAGAAAATCGCCCAATAACCCTTATTTTTTGAATTTTTTTCAAAAAAAAAGTAAAATAGAATATTTCGAGGAATATTCCTTTTGGGCATACAATGGAGGAATATTCCTTTTAAGGATGCAATAGAAGGTTGCCACGTGGCAAGCCCGGAGGCCACCACATGGCCCCAAAGTTGAACGAATGTGGCATATGTTAGCATAACTGTGGAAGACCGACGGATTGAACACGAGACATCCCACTTTCAACTACAAAGTTTTACCAACACACCACAACTCCAGGTCTTGTTATGGGAGCAGAAGTAATATTATTTAAAGGTTATCAAGATTTCGGTGGCCAACCCCCACTGCATGTGACCTTAGCCCGAGAACCAATGCCTAAAACTCTAGTTGTCAGTGTTTTAAACTCAACCACCAGCATGTGAACACATAACATGGCATAAAACCCGGGCTAACTAACCGTTTAACTAAAGGTTTGGCACAAACTCCAATGATAACCTTCAGCCCATAAATTTCGGGCACATGTACATTAAAAACTGTAGTTAAGTCATGGTTTAGTTGGCAGACTTTTGGCAAAGGTGACACTTTTGGCGGTCCCACTGTATTTGGTGAGCCTATCTGGCCCTCAACTAAAGTTAACTAGAGTTTTCTTAGGGGCAAACATGCAGTTCAATGAATGAGCCATAACTTTGCTTAGGAAAGTCCTTTTTGATGATTTTTTTTTCTATTTTGAGTAATCAGATGATTCTGAAGCCATTGGCATAGGTTAGAGAGAAATTAGAGCTCGTTTGCAGGTGTTTTTGCTCTGTGGAAGTTCTAGGAGCCACTAGGGCCCAGTATTGAGGGAGCTATATAGGGTTGTAGGTACCCATTGGATGAGAACCAATAGTCATTCCTAACTGATTTGAGTGTTATGAATCCATTTTAATAGTCCATTTCACCTATTAAGACTTGTATTCAGCTGTACAAACATTTTGAGATTTTAATCAAATCAAGGACATGCCCATTTGGGAGCCTTGGACCTAGCATATGTAGCTCAGGCGAGGTGAACTACTTCATCATCTTCTTTTGCATCTGTGGTTGAGTTATTTTTCAGAAAAAATCTATTTTAGTATGTTAAACAAAGAAATCAATTAATTCTACAACACATAAAAGGATCATAAACAGCTGAAAATGTCATTTGTTTCTTACTGCAAGACATGTACATCATTTAAAAATGTATGTTTACTGAATTGAATACCTTGCAAAGTATTTACAAGTAGTTTCATATTCAGATCACGTTGCATAGATAGGAGAAAGAAGCACAATAGGGACAGATACAACAGGGGGCACAACATGTATAGAAAGATGATACAGTGCCTATACAGGTAGTAGATTCATCCAAGTAGTTGGTGCAAAGCAGACACGGTGAGCAGTCGTAGGAGGAGGACTTAGATCAACAGATTGAATGGGTACTTGAGCAGATGGATATGGGGATGGAGCAGCTTGTGTTAGAAAAATACATCGACCTCATGCCTTCCCACCCAGAGGTCAATCCACCAACTTCACCGCATCCGGAAGCAGAGGAGGTCCCAAGCAACCAAGGAGACACTAAGATCCTTAGAGACAATCCAGAGGAAGAGATGCAAAACATAGAGTTTTGCAATCACGTAGAGTTTCTACTCTGGATGACCACGCATCTATCACAAATTTTGAGGAACGGGTGATCGTATCTAACGTGTGCAAGCATCCAACAACATTAGACGATTCTACCAGAGCATATACTGAATCAACTAGCTCGAGTGTTTGCTTCTTGATAGCAAAGAACGAGCGAATGGCTAAGGAGTTATAGAAGGCAAAGTAGGGAGGAGAACTAGTTACAACATCTGCTCGAGAAAATTTGAAGAAGGCGATGATGGATGAAGTATCTTCCCTTCAGACAGTCATGCAAGGATTGTATTCCGAATTTGGTACCGTGCATAAGGAAATTTTCCATCTATACGATTGGCGGCATTGATGTTCTAAGAGAGCATGTATCTTGTCAAACTTGCATACTGTTGTTGACCACATGCAAACATGGAAAATGAGATACAAGGGAGCCCCATTACACTTGCCCAAGATGATGAAGCCCAGAGCGATTGAGTTGAAGCCACGCATCTGGAGTTAGATCAGAAACTATGAAGAACTCCTGCAACTCATCACTAGTTTGCAAGCTTCCCATGCACGGGTGTTCATAAGCATGGATATTGTTGTGCACGCACATGCGATCCCATCTATTGGGACACTCACCGAAGAAAAGACAAAGGCACAAGTCTGAATGGAGCTTGACTCGTACTTTGACGAGTTGATGCACATAGCCAACAATGCAGACTTGGTGATCAGTGCCGACACTATGTGTCAATATGTCATTTTTCCAACTGCACTCAAGACAATGATACGCATGTTATCAGATGAGTTGGATAGAGGAGCCAGAGAAGTGTACCTGGATGCAATAGAGGCAAGAGTTCAAAACCAGAAAGATTTCACCATAGTGTACATGGACACCATTGTGGACTATCAAGCTTGGTATCAGTTTGCCACCATCGACTGTCATGAGGATGTCAAAGAGTTGTTATTCCCATAGTCTTTATAGTCATAGTTATGTCTTACATGGCTTTCTGAAGCCTATTTTTGTCTCACATGGGTACATCTATAGATTGTATGTAAAGTCTTATCAAGTGAAAGTTCAAGTGTCGATAGTTGAATGTAACAGTCATAGAGTAGTTGAAGAGTCATGAGGGTAGATGAACAGTCACAAAAGCGAATGTCACGGGCCACCCCACCCTCTGCTATATATAGTCCCTCATAACTCATTGTATAGGCTTTTGGTCAGCCAAGCTTCTGATAGTAGTATCTTAGAGAAATATTAGATGGTACTGTAATGAGCCTTAGCTTCTCCACATTGTAGAGCTAGTACATCCCTTTGGAGGAGCAGGTGGTAGTGACTCTAACGTTCTACTACCGGCACTAGTGGTTGGTCATGGTTGCACTATATGATTATAACTCTTACTTCTTAATATAACAGAGCCAATGCATTTCATGTAAATTTTGTTATTGTATTTCAGCTATCTTGGTTACTCTAATGATATATGTATATGTTTTCTTACGTATGCATGTATGGACTCTCTCTGTATAAGTATGTATGAATATCATTGAGATGTGATGTTGGCTTAACCATCACTTTGGATTGTTAGCTTACTTTCTTTCTAGTTTTTGATGCATCTTTGCTCGTGTGTTCCTTTCATAGCCGCATGCTTTCACAGGTTTCCAAGGGGCACACTCACCTCACTTTCTATGTGTTAGAATTGTTCATGCACCTTCCTTGGCTTGCTATGCATGTCACACCCTTTCTACCAACATGGACATCTTACTTCCCTCTGCACACAACTATGGTCAAGGCAATATTGTACAAGCCACTGCTAGGACTCCTACACCAAATGGTTTGAGGTCAGGTTGAGACTTCTTACCTAGAAGATCCCCTGACATGTTAGCGGGTCCAACACCGTCAACATTTTTGGTGCTAGAAGGAGGGCTAGATGACAAGATCATCCCTTACATCATCTTTTGAATCTTCGTGCATCTATCATGGATAATATCAAACTTGTCCCTCCATAATGTTTTTCACATGCAAAACCTCTATACATCATGAGGGAGTTTTGTGATCTCTTGTCCAATTTCACGTATGATGTTGAAGGTGAAGTATCTTGGCCTGAGTACTTACAAGAGTTCTATCCATTCCTTGAAGATGAGTTCTATGCAGAAGAGGCTAGTTTGCTGCTTGCATACACACTTCGGGAGTCCCCACTAGGTGGTGCTGGAGTCTACCACCAGATAGCATGCACTCACTTGAGTAGTTCTATGATCCCATTGAATCTACTTTCGATCATTTTGATCCAGAACCTCTTGAAAAAAAACGTTACAAAAACAAAAGGCATCGAATGAATCACTTATGGAATTTTGGGATCGCTTTTGTATGTTGCAGTTTCAAGCTCCTGAAAGTCAGATGAAATTACAATATCTCATGGATAGATTTGAGTATTGTCTTACCAAATACATAAGTCCTAAAAGGAAGTTTAAGCCCAAGCCCCACTCAATATACTTCGGTGATGGAGTTGCGTAATCACAGATGGGCACAGTCATTGTCACAAGTGATTGTTCGTCATCCCCTCATCGAACAGTTCCACCACTGTAGAATGATGTGGGAGAACAGGCACACAGATCCATTCAACTATCACATCCTCCCAACATCACTTCTTTCAATTGTATCACAGATTGGGTTGGTAATCCCATGGGTTTTCACATGTATTTCATTCCTCAACCTCCATATTTGTATTTTGATGATCCTCGAGATGACATTGTCTTGTGTTCTTCAATTGCGTTCTCTACACTTGTTGTGAACAAGGATCAATCTATCGACAAAGTTGGTGTTGCACAACCAACCTATGCTTTCATTCATGAAGAGTATGACTTGGAGCTTGAGCATCACTCCTTGACGAAGGATCACCCCCTTCTCTCCAACCCTCCTCTTCTCCTGACATAATTGCTAACTCTGCCATCCATGATTTTACATGTGTATCTTCGTCTACGGATGCACCCATTATTGATCATTCGCAGAACACACCATATGTAAGTCCATCACTTGACAACAGAGACGACAAATCATTCATTGAAAATCCACTTGATTTTTCATCTGCTTTTTTCAGAAACACAAAGGGTGAATTTTTCTGCTTCTCATCTACCCCTCTGTTTGATTCATCAGATCATAAGAATGTCGATGAAATCATTGATTTTACTGTTCATAGTTGTCATGATCTATTTACCCCCGTATTCGATCACGATGATGATTATATTGCAGTTGATTTTTCCAAGCCACCTGTTTATGATGATCTATATGTTGGCGAAGTCGATACCCCCCAGACTATCGAGGCACTTCAGCCTGAGATGATGGTCATGTTAAGTCCTCGCTATCCTGAGGTTGGTTCACCTTCTGATCAGGAAATTGTTGAATCACCCAAGGCTCCCCATCACTCTTCTGTATGCATTAAGGTCAATCTCACACAGATTTCTCTTCCTCCACTCGAACTACAGAATCCCATCGCTCATGAATTAGAGGAATCTTACATAGTAAGAACACTTGCACAATCCAAGTTGTCTTTGTTTCTTTTGTTTTCTTGCATGTCATAGTCAAGAGTATGCGTATGCTTAACAATTGCACGTAGTGTTTCACAACATCATGATAATTCCATGAATTTCATGTCATGCACTTGCACTCACTTATGTTCTGTGGACACATTTGAACTAGAAGTGTGTTTGTCTTGATTGTTATATCTTTCATGTTTGCTGGTTCGCACAGCTGTTTTGTTTGCAAACCATGCCTTCACCAACATGTGTCGACCAATGCACCGGTGGTTGCATTAGAAGTATCACTTCACGTGAGCAAACCCATGCACCGTTAGCTTAGGAGTAGAGGTATTGTTTGCTTTTGGTTTGTTTTCTCTCATGTATGTTTGCTTCCTACTTTGCATTTTTGTTTTCTTGCTTGCTTGTTTTCTTAGTTGATTTTCTCACGCATTTACTTCTGATTTTTCTTTGTTTTGTGTTTGTTTTCTTGTTTATGTTCGTAGGTTAGTTTCGCATGAAACCGTGCGTGACTCTTGAAACAAGTTGGGTAAATTACAAAAGGACTTGTGTAGTTATCAATACTTAGTTACCGATCATCCTTCCTATGTATGAAGAACCCGTTATCTTTAGTCCATGATACGTGATGGAAAATATGTCTTGTTCTAAGTGAACCTTACTGAAAACACAATACTTGCGCGCTAAGTAGTGTAACCTACTCTAGTCGGTTGTTTTTGGGTTAATCCTTGTCATCTCAGTCTAGTAGAGTAAGGTGAGGGGAAAAACCTTAACAAGCACATCAAAGGTATATAAAATACTTCTCTATAGGAAAAACCTCTTCTGCTCTCAATAAGTTAGGATCCCTCTTGCACCTCTAAAATGAATAAGTTCCATGCATAGTTACGGAAAATGAAAAAATGAAGAGTGAAAAAATAAAATGAAAATGAAAACTGAATAAGGCGAAATGAGAGAAAGGCTTCCTGCATAGAGAGGTGTACAAGTAACTTCGTTGGGGTACTGACTAGGCTCACTGGAAGTGGAGCGATGATTGTGTTCCTACTTGACTCCTTCAGGTTACTATCCAAGCCTGCTAATAGTGAAGCAACACCAGAGACAAAACTTAGACTCAGACAACCATACTACTTGTACACCAATATACCCATCATCCCTAATCAAAGCAATTATCTTGGCTTGGCTTGGAATGTGTGCTAACCGACCAAGAGCTTGAAAAATGCTACATCTTACAATCAAGCAAGTGTGGAAACCATGACGAATAGAGAACTGAAAAATATTTCGAAGGTGTTATACTTTCTTTTCATGAACAAGGTCTATTCAGAGAGATGGAGTTCTACCAGTGTGTCGCCAAGTGTTGTAGCAACTACAACCACCCTCCAAAATTATGCCTTAGCTTCATTTTGGAGCCTCCCTACCAACCATATTTAGTAACATTTCTTGCACTATCATGTACATAATCTTCATTGGTTTTTTAGAAGCTTTCCAACCTACGCATGATAGTTTGCTTCACTCCCCTCACAAGCTGTTAGCCCGAACTTGGGGTAGCTATTGGCTGACCAGCTCCCTCTTAAAATTGCACAATTTTGGAGGGTAACCAGCCTTCCCTCCATAAATTGCGCAAATATGTTGGGCTCAGAAATTGTGCAATCTAGTCAAACTACCTTCCTGAGGAAAGTTGCACAATCTGGCCCAACAAAGGAGCTCAACCTAGAAATTGTGCATTTTTGGGCAGTATCCAGTTTCTCCTCCAAGAAATTGCACAATCCATTTGGACAACTAGCCTAGCTCCCTCCCTAAAATTGCACAAGAATCCCTCTCGCTCAAGCACATTGTTGCATGTACCTTTAGGTTGATTTGTTCCACCCAGAACCCAACAACTTGACTTGCATGCATGTGCTGATTTATCTTGAAATACAAAAGAAAACATGCAAAAAGTATCCCTATATTTTAGGGATCTATATTTGGTAGTTGGACGTTATATGCAAAGATCGTCTTAGAAACGTTCCTCCAAGTGTCAAATTTTCCTATATTTGTGGTACATATGTCATGAGCCTCAAACTCATTTATTCAACCTTCAGAGCTCATTCTTCACATCGATCTCGGATCTCTAACATCCCACATTACATCAAGAGTCTTCGACACATTTAGGTAAGTTTGCTTTATTTGTATTTTGAATTATTTCTATCGCTTTTTGTGTTTTGGCTTGTGTGAGTGTTGTCTTCTTGATTTTTGTGAATTTTTGTTGTCGTTTGCATGCATGTTATCATGTACAAGCACCGTTTTAGCTTTCATTTGCATCTCACTATTATCGCATGCATGACACTATTTTGCACAAACGTTGCCGATTCGGCGACTCGCTTCACACACATGCATGTTTTTCTATTTTTTGAATCTTACATTCATTTTTTGCATGCACGATCGTTCACTCTTTCTTATACTTAGTATCGTCATGCATTCACATCTTCATATGCTTTTAGTTGTCCGCCGGTGGGTCTGGGCAACCTTGGCCCAGACTTTGCCTTACCCAGAAAACATTGCATAATTTTGAGAGGGAAGGCTTTGCCTTCCTCCTAGAAAATGCACAAATATGGCTAGACAATTTCCTCTAGTATTCCTTTTCACAATTCTGAGAGATGGTGTCTGTTACCCTAGAAAATGGCTCAATGTAGTCCCTCGGCCTGCATCACTTGCAAGATGAAATTACACATTGCACAATATCAACACCCAACAGGCTAGTTTGGATTGTGCATTACATAATTACAACTTTCAACCAACCTCCCAACAGTCTGGAATGCCTTTTGCGCAGTTCCGGCAGTCAGTCTCCTAGCCTCCTAGTGATAATTGTGCAATCCTTGCCAGTAGTTCCTCGTGTATTTTGCATGTCAAACCTCAAGTTTGCTTTGGTTTTGACTAACAGATTTCTTGCCATACATGTCATCATGTCTCCAAATATAGCAAGTGTTCTTCCATCTCTCAATAGTTCATGACCAATGGCCTCGAAGAGAGCAGGGCCAAAGGACACTGACAAAAGCGCATCTGGAGAAGTAGTTAAGCGAGTGTCTACAAGTTTGCCTATTTATGAAGACACCAAGCTGATCGTAGACATGGACATCAAGCTGAAATGGAAATAGGTCAATGATGCATTCTTAGGCACATTTGGGGAAGATCTTGAAGACCGCAAAATCTATGTGAACATTCACAAGTCTGGCTTGTACTGGATTGCATGCAGGTATGTCACATTCCCATCTGCGGACATGATACATTGGATCATCTCACACACTCAACCTAAGATGATGGTATTGAGAAATGTCATTGGGACAAAGATTGCTACGTTTAGAGCACATGATTATCAACAAATGTACTACTTTCTGAACCGAGTGATCACCATGGACACACACTTCAGAATACCCAGCAACAATGGCAACTCAAGGGATATCTTGAAGAATTGGGTGAAGGAGCTAGCCAAATTTAGGATGAAACCCAACCACATTTACTACAAGATGAATATACTGTGGAAGGCATATCAGTACTTAGTCATTTTTTCATGTCACTTTTATGGCCAAGAGAGCATGGAGACCTCAACGCAGAGTTGGGTGATCATGTTACACCAACTGGCAAGTGAAGGCAAAGAATCCAACTGGTCTGACATGTTGACTCACAGGTTAAAGGAACAAGTAATAGGATCTCAATAGCCATGCAAAGGTTAGCAAGCAGAAATATACATCTTCGCTTACATCTTGGATGCAATCTATGCCCGCTAGAAGTTCCTGGGCTTGAAGTGGGCATGGACATTAGTAGAAACCTCTGTGAACTCTTATTGTAAATGTTTTCCAAATGTAGCTTCCACGCATTCATCACACAATTTTTAGATCATTTTGTCACCCCGATGTACAAGATGATATTTGAGCAGGATCCATCTTGCATGTCAAAGGAAAAAATGGACGCACTAATTGGCATAGCAGATAGGTATACCTCATCGTTTTGAACCTTCATACGGATGTACAAAGCAGAGAAGCCTCTACATGTTTTGCCGAATTTTTCCATGGACAAGCTTGTCGTGAAAGAAGTGTCATACCACATCTCGGTAGGACTATAAGCTAGATTACACCAGAGGAAGAGGGAACCTTGGCCCACTCTTCCATTGCGGGTTGGATTGTATGAGATACACAATCTAAAGCATGTAGATGTCCCAACATAAGGGTTCAAGAAATTTAATTTCGGCACCTAAAGTTTCAATCCGTATGACCCGCGTTGCTTTGTGAAGGATCACTGCGTGAGATTGAAATTTATGTGGATCCATGGGGCATGTCATTAGGTTGAGGGAGAACCATGGAGATATTGTCATAGCTTCTTCAGACCCAATGAACCGATTGGCATCATTTTGGAATAGTAGCGAAGCAACGTGACGCAGCATCTAGGAGAGCACCAGCAGTAGCAGCAGAGGTAAACATTTCAGTGCATGACAAAGGCAAGAGGAAGATTGTTAATAGTGCAAATGAAGATGAAAGATGCAAGTTGAGAGAAGACCCACTTGTGGAGAAAGCAACTTTGGAAATAGAGGCAAAGAGGCAACAACGCGACAAGAGGATCGCACAAAGTTAGAGAGAAAAATAGAGGATGGTGGAAATAATGAAGGAGTAGCAAGAGTTGAAGTAGCAACTCCAAAAGGAACATGATCTCCATAGACAGGAGAAGGAAGCATTGTAGGGATAGATACAACAGGCGGTACAAAATCTACAGACAGATGAAACTATGGACATATAGGTAGTAGACTCATCTGAGCAGTTGGCATAAAGTAGACAAGGTGAGCAGTCGCAAGAGTAGGACTTCGCTCAAGAGATCGAACAAGTACTTGAGCAGATGGATACGAAGATGGAGCAGCTTGAGTTAGAGAAAGACATCAACCTCATACCTTACCACCAAGAGGTCGATCTACTAGCTTCACCACATCCGAAAGTAGAGCAGGTCCCAAGCGACCAAGGAGACACTGAGATCCTTGGAGACAATTCGGAGGAGGAGATGCACAACATATCATTCGACAAGTCACAACATAGAGTTGTGAAATCATATAGAGTGTCTACTCTGGATGACAACACATCTCCTGCATAGCTTGAGGAATGAGTGATTTTATCTAATGTGCGCAAGCATCCAACAACATTGGCCAATGCTACCAAATCATATGTCGAAGCCACTAGCTCAAGTGTTCACTTCTTGATAGCAAACAATGCGAAAATAGATAAGGAGTTATGGATGGCCAAGCAGGGAAGAGAACTCGTTACATCATCCGCCCTAGCAGAGTTGAAGAAGGTGATACTAGATGAAGTATCGTCCCTTGAGATAGTCATGTAGGCATTATATTGCAGATTTGGTACCGTGCATAAGGCAGTTGTGCATCTCAATGATTGATAGCAGTGATGTGCTAGTAGAGCACGTATCTTGTCAAACTTGCATACTGTTGTTGACCACATGAAAACATTGACAATTAGGTACAAGGGAGCCTTGTTACACTTGCCCAAGATGATGAATCCCAGACCAGTCAAGTTGGAGGCATGCATCCGAAGTCATATCCGGAACTATGATGAAATCCCAGAGCTCATCACTATTTTGCAAGCTTCCCATGCACAGGTGTTCAGAAGCATGAATGTTGTTGTGCGCGCACATTCGATCCTATCTATTGGGACACTCACTGAAGAAAATACAAAGGCACAAGTCTGACTTGAGCTTGACTCATACTTTGATGAGTTGATACACATAGCCACCATCGCAGACTTGTGATCAGTGTAGACACTATGCATCACTATGTCATTGTTCTGGCCACACTCAAGACAATAATGTGCATGTTATTAGATGAGTTGGATAGGGGAGCTAGAGTAATGTACCTAGATGTAATGGAGGCAAGACTTTGTTTCCAAAAATATGTCACCATAGAGTACATGGACACCATCATGGAAAATTTATCTTGGTATCAGTTCGCCACCATCAACCATCATGAGGATGTCGAAGAGTTAGTATTCCCACAATTGTCTAGTTCATAGTGATGTCTTGGATGGCTTTCTTAAGCCTATTTTTCTCACATGGGTACATGTGAAGATTGTATGTAATGTCTTGTCAAAGTGGAAGTTCAAGTGTCGATAGTTGAATGTAACAATCATAGAGTACTTGAAGAGTCATGAGGGTAGATGAATAGTCACAAAGTGGAATGTCAAGGGCCAACCCATCCTTTACTATATATAGTCCCTCATAACTCACTGTATATGATTTTTTTCAACCAAGCTTCCAATAAGAGTATCTTGGAGAAATCTTGGAGAGTATTGTAACAAGCCTTGGCTTATCCACAGTGTAGAGCTATTACATCTCTTTGGAGGAGCAAGTCGTAGTGACTGTAATGTTCCACTACCAGGACTAGTGGTTGGTCATGGTTGTATTGTATGATTCGAACTTTTACTTCTTAATATAACAGAGCCAACATGTTTCATGAATATGTTGTTATTGTATTTCAGCTATATTGGTTACTCTAATGATATATGTATCTATTTTCTTACACATGCATGTATGGACTCTTTCTGTATAAGTATGTATGTATCTTATTGATATGTGGTGTTGGTTTAACCATCACTTTGGATTGTTAGCTTACTTTCTTTCCAGTTTGTGATGAATCTTTTCCCATGTGTTCCCTTTTTAGCTGTGTGCTTTCATAGGCTCTTCAAGGGGCTTACTCACCTCACTTTCTGTGTGTTAGAAACATTCATACACCTTCCTTGGCTTGATGGGCATGTCACACCCTTTCTACCAACAAGTACATCTTACTTGCCTCTGCGTGCAACCGTGGTCAAGGCAATACCGTATGACCCACTGCTAGGACTCCTAGACCAAATGGTTTGAGGTCTATTTGGGACTTCTTACTAAGGATATCCCCTAACATGTTGGTAGATCAAGCATTGTCAACAAGTCTGCAACCCTAAAAAAAAACCCTAGATGAATTTAGCTCCTTTTATAGTCTCTTCAAGAGGGAGACTCCTTTCAATTCCTTATTCAGCCTCCTTGAGAAAAGTCTCTTCCCAAAATTCATCACTCTTTATATTGCTACAAGATTTAGTCTATCCTAGCCAACTTCAGAAGTGTAAGATTTTACATGTGTGAGGGTGAAATGGACCAAAAAGTTCCTCCAATGATGACCCTTCTCCTTCACTATCCTTCCTTGTTCCTTCGTTGTTCTAGAGGCTCTTTAGTATTGTTATAGACATATTTGGACACTGCAACTCCAATCTCATATGTCCATAAACCAAGGGCTTCTAAGCCCCTAAAAGTGTTGTTTCATACCCTAAAGGAACAAGGTTAGCTGATTACATCATCTCCCAGAAGTTATCCCTGAAAAACTACTCAGAATTGGTCAAAACGGGACCATACATACTGCTTAGTGCTAAAGGTACGATACATTTCACCTGCTACATGCAAAAAGTGCGATGCATACTAAAAATTCCTTCTGTAGGGTGCGATGAGCTAGAGAAGACAAATGGGAGAGGCAGTTCGCTAGGTGGAAACCCAAAGAATCTTCTAGAAACTACTCATTTGACACTTGCCTCTCGGAATTCACCTAGGGATGAGTAAGAGATCATGAAATATCCAAGTGGAACCAAGAACTATTGGTGAAATGACACTAATCAAAATCCTAGAAGCTGACTCACCCACCTACAAATATCTATATATGGATCCCTCATCCTAGAGATCCAGAGGCTGGAATTTCGTATTTTGTAAGGAATTGCTATTGGTTTCTCTGTGAAACATTGTATTTTTGGGTGATCTAGCTTTTCATGAGGTGAAGAGGGCTTTCATGCTGGGAGGATGGTGCTAGATTAGACAGCTTGGTTGTAATCCCCTCTTCTACTACTTCTATCAATAAAGCTATTTGAGTTTTCATCCATATACTTGTATATCTCTGAATCTTGTATTTGTGTATGCATTTGCATGGTTAATATACATCTCATCCTATATTGTTTATGGTTATAGATCTCTATGCGTTGATGGCATTTTGTTGCTTTGACTCTATAGGTGTTCTTTGAAGCTAGACAAGTGAGGAAGGAGTGGAAAAAGCTCTATCAAGGGAGAGAGGAAACAAGAAAGGAGCCAAGCGAAAGACTGAGGTTGGTACTCTCTGCTTCTCTCTCATCTATCTCTCATAAAGGAAAACACAAGTGACTTTAAATTGTTTGTTTCTAAGATAGCTACCCATCTTAGTGGGACTAGCAGCTCTGAATGGACACTAGTTTTCCCGATAACAAAATGGCGACTTCGTTGGGGAGTGAATATTTTGTTTATTTGTTTCTATTTGTTTGCTTTATAAACTACAGATGGAGCCTGAAGTTAAGATAGCTAGCCTTCGAACTACTTTTGCTATGCAACTGCAAAGTAGATCAATGCTACTTCAGTAAATCTCCGGGCTTGTTTATGAGCTGAACAATTAACATACAAACATCCTAAGTGCCCTGGTGGTAGCTCTAGTAACCTCTTTAGATCAGACCCTATACTTTGTGTTTATTGTCTATAATTAGCTCAGCCTAAATCCCTGAACTTAGCTACAAACTGTGAGTGAAAACCAAGCTTAGTCTTGTCCTTGGACCATCGCACTGTCTCTCATTGGCAACCTAGATGCGTCGCACCTCCCATGTGTTGCAGGTGAGATGCATCCCTATTTTCCTGTGTTACAAGTGTGATGATTGAGTGAGACTGTTTTTGCCTCCAGATTTTGGTTTTTTCTTCATTGTCTTGAACTTTATTCAGTAGTTTTGTTGTCAATGATCAGTATATCACTGTTGAAACCTTCTTCCTTTGCATTATTTAGCCTCCATCAGTTAAGAATTGTAAATTTTTTTTATGTATTTTTCATCATTTACAGTTCTCCTTTGCAAACAGTAGCTTAATCGACCTGTCGTCTTTTGATTTGAAAGTGTCGCAAGTGTCATTTTTAGTCAACTAAAAGAGTGTCGTAAAGTCTTCCTATTTTAGATAGTCGATTACACTTTTGCCATTGTATTTGATTTGGATTATCAGTATTTCAAGTGTCGAAAGTAATTTTAAATTAGAAATCACAAAGTGTCATCTTAGTCTTCATTTTGTTTTTTGAATTCAAAATCACAAAGTGTCGTCTTAGTCTTCCTTTTGTTTTTTTAATTCAAAATCGCAAAGTGTCGTCTTAGTCTTCCTTTCGTTTTTTGAAAAGAAAATTGTTAGTACTATCGCTTTGAAAGAAAAATAGTTCAGATCTGTACTTAGCATTATTTTTGTCATTCACACATTAAGAAAACTGAAAAACAAATACATGCATGTGCATTTGCATTTAGTCTGCATGCGGAAATTGATTTAGGAAAAGTGCATCTAGTGTGTGCTCTTTGCTCTATGTTGAAATAAGTTTACTTCTGTTTCCTTAGTAGCTAGGATTTTCATTGCAAAAAGAAAGTAAATGATTGTTTATCATTTTAGATTGCATATTTAGGAATTGTATATCTACATCACGCAGTGAACCTTAAAGGAAAACATCTTAAGAAAGATCAACTGTAAAATAAACCTCAATGAACATAAAAACGCTTTGGAACCTAACGCACAACATTTAGAAGTCTAGGCTAGAGATGTATTCTGGCATTGTAAAGCCTGGTAACTATCACTTTCATCGTAGGTTGGGTGATTCCTCCTCTTTGAGATGATAAGTGCCAGTACGAACTTGTGCTCCCGCGTATCGTCAAGTATATATTGGGAGACCACAATAGGCTATATCCTTTATCCTTAGGAAGCCGTGTCTGCCACCCTATCGATCACAATGCACTAAACACAACATTCAGAAAGATTGACTACCGTATCGTAAAAAGTATTCTGCAGTTTTGCGATTGTTTTGGTAATCCCTTTGTCTATATTTCCAGAGAAGTCACTTTCATTCCTTTTCAGACTCCTTAAAAGAAAAGGTCCATCTAAGCACTTGTCACTTCAGGCTCATTAAAAATCGAAGTCGACTAGAGTAATCTTTAGCTTTTTATTGACTCTTAAAATTTGAAAAAGCAAGTTGTGTCAAAGCATCATAAAATTTATTTTAATTCGAATAACATCACTATTCGCTCGTTGGTCTTAGGTTGAGAAAATGGAGTCTACCAATCACGGGTTTCCCCTTGGGGGGAATCCTAGTCCTTTCTCTTCTTGGGGAGATGTTGCTACACCTCATATGGCTACGTTGTCCCTTCCAGGACTTACAATCAACCTGCCAGTATGGCTTTTCTTGACCTCTGTCGTTCAAAACACCGTAATTCCTGAGCAATCAAATCAGCAACCAGATGATACTAGAGTTTCTCCCCCACCTTCTACTTCATTAACACTAAAAACCAAGTAACTAAGAAGAAGAAGAAGAAGAAGAAGAAGAAGTTAATGGCAAAAGGGGGCAACCATGCATCATCTGGCAAAAATCCACACACTGCACCATCCAAACCTAAATCTCCATGTGTCATTTGCAAAGGAGACCACGATCATCAAGATTTTCCTTGCATCCCACGGATCTTAAGGGACTGGTCTCCCCGCTTGCGCAATCCGGTGTCCTCAACCTCTAACGATCATGTTGAGAGTACACCGTTAACTAGTGAAAACGAAGTCAATGGACAAAAAGGAAAATCTAAATTTCCTTGTAGACTGTGTGAAGGCGATCATGCCGTCTACCATTGTCCTTTTCTAGATGAGGCTAAAAGAGTCTTGCATAACCATCCTGCTTCACCGCAGCGACTTCCTCCTGGATACAAGAAACTCTTATCGAGTCCATCGCTAGTTGAAAATCCCATTGACACACCATTTTTTTTGGTCGAAGCACCTATCATTGAATATAAACCCTTTGAGTCCACACCGGACCAAAGTGAATAGGTCGAGATGGCAGTCAACCCAGTCTTGTCTTCGGAAGGTCTACCTTCAGATGATACAGTCACCAAAGAGAATGAGAACGACATTGTTCAAATTCTTTTCATTAACACAAAATCCGACGAGCATGGGGACAATCTACCCGTTCCTTTACCATAAGAAGGAAGTTCGTCAGAGATTTATCCGGCCATTTATTTGGTCCCTCCTCCAAGCAATCTAGTCGTTTCCTTTCATTAGAATCTACTAGGGAGACCCTGCCTACCATCTAATGTACCATTCCAAATTATAGTACAAGCTTACAGAATGATCATGGTTGGTACTATCATAGATGAAGGGGCTTCTGTGAGTATCCTTTCCTCAACTTCTTGGAAAGTGCTTGGTTCACCATCGCTTCTACCTGAGATTTGAAATCTGACAGGCTTCAACAAAGGAACCAGTCAACTGTTACGGATCCTTCCAAATTTTCCTATAAATTTGAGAAGGAAAATCGTTCATCTAAACGTAATGGTAGTCCAATGGCCTCTAGATTGCAATATTCTCCTTGGGTGTGACTACATTTATAGCATGGGAGCTATCGTTTCCTCACTCTTTCGAGTGATGTGTTTTCCGCATGAAGGTAGAGTGGTCCACTTAGTTGACCAGCTTTCATTTCCTAGTTCAAACACAACTACTAGTAAAATGCCATCCCTAACTGGTCTTTTTATGCAACGAATGTCTCATCAATCTCCAGTCCGTCCACCTGATGATCACGAGTGATTTGGTGATTGTGATTGAAACCCAAGAGGCATGCGGCCTGGTATGATTTGGCAGAAAAACCCTAGATATAAGGTAGGTTTTTGCGTAGGAATATGACTAGTCTACTCCCCTATCCGTTTAGGAAAATCAAAGTAGACTGGAAAAGGATTCCCCCGTCAAAGGTTATGTGATTGGCACTGACAACAGTCACCTTTGTCCATTTTGATGGACAATGCGAAGGAAGTGTTTTGTCTACCACGCGGATGGAACAATCTTGCTAATGCAAGAACTTCCATATGGTAACCTAGAAACTCTACTTCATTATACCTGGGGCATGCAAACCTTTTTGCATGCAAGTGAAAAACGAAAGGTTTGCATGCAAGTGAAAAACGACCTTTTATTTTCTTATTTTGTAGGCTCTCAACCCTTTAACCTCATAGGTTGGTCGTTCTCAGCTTGCATACGAAAGGCTCTGTAGAAATGTTTCGAATGGGGCAAGCTCCCTAAAAAATGAACCTATCCATGAGACATACTTATTATACGACTAGCACGAACAGGTTTACACGAAGTTGAAGCTCGTTAAAAATAAACCTAGCAATGAGCACATGTTCCCCCAGAGTTCAAGCTCATTAAAAAAATGAACACACCTTCGGTAAATAACCATTGTGATTGCATAATTATCAACTTTTGAACCTTGGTTGTGTTCTTACCATCACCTCCACTCTTTTTTAGCCAATCATATGCCTCCATTTGATTGTTTACCCTTTTGAGGAACAGCTGCGACGAGTGATTCTATTAGCCACCTTCTTTACACTGTCGTGATTGAAAAATTTCGAAACCTTACTTGGAACTAGTTTCTATCCAAAAAACATCACTCGTTCCTCAAAAACCGAGTCTCCTTTAAGCTCTTTTCATCTGACTCATAAAATATGAAAAGATTGCTGAGCAATTGGCCTCTCTAGCTCACTAAAGTCATTGGAAGTGCCATCCCTCCTCTATATTTTAATATTTTTGGACCTGAGGGATCATTACATGAAAATATTGAGCGCTTATCTTGTTTGGCTCGTTAAAACTATCGAAAAGTCATCTCTTTTGTATTATTTTATACTTTTTCAGACTTAAGGCATTATACTACGAAAAAGGACTACTAGAGTTTCCTTTTCTCTCTTTTTAGACTCTCTAAAATTGAAAAGGACCGAGTTATCTTTGTTGTTAAACTCGTTAAAACAATAGCGACAAACTTGTCTATTATAGACAAGAGCAAGTTTCATTGTCACTAGGCTCACTAAAACATATTGACAGGTTTGCCTGAAGGGAAAATTGTAGAACAAGAATATGTTATCCTCCTCAAGCTTTACAAAAAATAAAGAGGTACTAGTCAGCAATGACCGGGGAAAAATTGGGAAGGAAACTTGAAGAAATTTATTGGTAGCAGGTCGCTCTTGAACATGACACTTTCACTCCATCACCATGATTGAGTCGGGTTGGGTTATTCCGTTCACCAGCCATATCACCATTGGTTCTCCGTACCATCCATTTTTGGGGTTAATGCTACCAATCCATTTCAGTGTCATCGATATGTTCAAGAGAAGTCGCTCAGAGAATTCACCAACCCAGCTAAGATCTCATCCGCTGCAATACCTTCATGCTTCATTCTTTCATGACTGCCACCCTGAAACTTGTATCATCAGGTCGTTTTCACCTCCACAAAATCATTTTCTCCATTTTGTGTCGTAGATGTTATAGAAATTTTGAATAATAAACACATATTCAATGGAGATTATCCTGATCATGTACAATTACGGAATACATACACAATACATAAGCTCCTCTACATTGATCATCAATATAGCAACATCAATAACAATAAAACATCAAGAGCATGCACACATTAACACAGTATGTAACCCGAGGAAAGCTTACAGCTGAAAACCCCACACTATCTGTATATTAATGATTGAGAACATGTAACATTACAATAGTCAATACTTCTCACAAGTATCCAGGACTATCTCCACCTGTTACACACAATACAGCTCAGATCTGATCTCCAAATCTATTCCACTACTTTCCTGCCTCCACTGCTCAATACCTGCTCAAGAATGGATGAGAATGGTTGAACCAAACTCGTATTTACCTCAAAAGAATAACTCACACTGGGAATCACGTGAGCAGAGGGTGTAATCACTTGGTATTGGCCAATTCTCATTGGCATAACTCAATCCCATTGATTGCGAAAATCCTCATGCACAACTATAGTCACAATTGATAGCAATTTGATCCTTTAACACCTGTCCCTGTTGAACTGAACATGCACTGACATGAAACTAAGTTAACTGATGTATTCTTTAGTTTCATTATGAGTTAATAATTAGTTTAACAACTCATCATTATTCTATTTGCAGTTAGAATAATTACAACTAGTTTAACCAAATCAAACTGAACACAACTCCATCAACTCCACAATCAAATCCACCAAACTCAATTGATTGAGTTATAACTGAAGTCATGCATGAAACAACTCAACTGACCCACAAAGAAAACGTATTTCCTTATGATAGCTGCATGTGCCACATCTGTAGCTCAAACTGAAGTGCTCCAAGAGAATAAGATAAAGTTTACAGTCTAAATATTATTATAAGCTAATAATATTTGACTGCTCTATAATTAGACTTGACAACATCACCACTGTTGTCTAAAAATGGAAGTCCATCTATTTTTGCCAACTTGACCAATCATCAATAAACAGCATCTTGCAACTCATAGACATGATCCATATGTCTAAAAATAGACATAGTCTAAAAATAGACTTTGCGCCATAATTTGCCTGCAGGCCCACTTAGTGAAGGCGACTCTTTTCACTAAGCTCCATCATCTTGTTGCAATCTCCACACTCCCTCTTGACAAGATATGGATTATCAACAACCCCTATCCTACCTCAGTGGTATTCGAATTTGCTCCTGGTGAGAGCCTTTGTCAGAATATCAGCATCCTGATCCTCCGTTGGAATGTATGAAAGTAACATGATCCTCCTCTACACACAATCTCTGATATGATGGTACTTGATGCCCTTGCTGCCATATACTCGGCCTCTTGAGCTCCCTGCCCAATCTGCATCCATGAAGCCACATAGCTTCACCTCATCCAACTCATATCGATGTGCCCCTCTTGAGTCTGCACACATGCGACTCCACCAACTACTGGTAACGAATGGCATCCACTACCTCCGCTAAAGTAGCATCCTCCAACCTCTAGGAAGGAATGCAGTCTTCACATCCAACTGATGAATGTGCCATCCCATCTGCGCTGAGAGAGCAAGAATCATCCGTATGGGAGAATACCTTGCGATAGGTGCAAAGGTCCCCTCATAATCGATCCCCTCTATCTGTGAAAAGCCTCGGGCAACAAATCTTGCCTTGTAATTCTCCACACTCCCGTCAGCTACCTACTTAACTTTGTAGATCCATCTCGAACCCACTACTAATTTCCCTTCCAGTCTAGGAACAATCTCCTATGCACTGTTTCTGACAATAGAATCACACTCTTCCACCATGGCGTCTACCCATGCAGGATCCTCCACAGCTTCCTCGAAAGAGGATGGCTCAGTCACAACACACTTGCTCATAAGAGCCGTATATATAGTGTACTGATCAGGTCACTATCTCTGTCTACGTTTGGTTGTAGGTGGTCCTACAACTTTCTCTGCATCTTGAGCCAGTTGCTCAGCTTCTGTCAAGCGCTTTCACCCTCTGATGCTTGGCGCTGCTTGAGTGGTCTCTTCCACTCCATCAACCTCGTGCTGTGGCTGTTCCATGTCCTGAAGCTCATCCTTAGGAACTAATAGCTCCTCATCTGCATGCAAGTGTAGCTCCCTCTCAAACAAACACTTCATGCCTTTCTCCTCCTGAAATTTTATATCCCGTCGCACAATAGTTTTACCACTGTCTAGCAAATACACACGATAGTTGTGGGGCGTATCAGTGTACCCCACAAATATCCCAACCTCTGCGGTCGGCTCCAACTTCTTCCTGGCATCCTTCGTCACATGCATGTAAACGTTAGCACCAAAAATCCTAAAATGAGAAAGATCAGGCTTCTTACCAGAATAAGCCTCCTCGGGTGTACTCATGCCAAGTATCTTATGAGGACAACGGTTCTGCACATAAACTATTGTATTGCATCCTTCCACCCACAAGTGAAGGGGTAGGCCCTGATCATGTAACACCGCCCGTGCAGAACCCATGATCGTTCTGTTCTTCCACTCAGCTACCCCATTCTGCTGTGGGTTATGGGGAGCTATGAGCTCTCTTCGAATCCCTTCTGCCTTGAAAAAATCCTTGAACTCATCCAAGATGTATTCACCACCATTATCGCTCCTAAGAGCCTTCACCTTCTCCCCCAACTCCTTCTCAACCAGTACTTTGAATTCATAGAACTTTGAATATGTCTCACTCTTCTTCTGCATGAAGAAGATCCAACACTTACGAGAGAAATCGTCAACAAAAATCACATAATACCTGTGTTTTGTTGTCGAAGCAACTGAGAAAGGTCCACACACGTCTGTGTGAATTCTCTCAAGGATCATCGTGGTGCGACTATCCTTCTTGTGAAAGGTGGCTTTCCCAAACTTCCCCAAAGTACACCCCTTGCACTGATCTGACTACGCAAGTGTTCCTTTAGGAAGCCCTGTAGTGATCTGCTGTAGTATCTTCAAGGCTCCATGGTGAAGGTTACCCAATCTCCTGTGACACAACTCGCCATCATCCCGACTCACCAATCCTTCTGCCTTACCTGCCATTGTTGTGCATCCATATACATGCAATTGATAAAGGTTCCTTACTTGAACCCCTATCTTCCAGGTCTCACAAGTTATCTTGTTGCGCAGGAAATATTTTCCCTTGCTGAAAACAACATCATACCCCTTGTCTTCTAACATCACCATAGAGGTAAGATTCTTCTTCAATCTTGGAACATGCATGACTTCCTTCAATATGAAGGGTTTACGAGACTCCCTCTCAAAGGAAATGGTACCAATACCGGTCACACTATATCTACCATCATCGCCCATCTCGATGTGCACTCCAAGATCTTTGTCCTCCAGATCAGAAAACAAATCTCTATCTCCCGTCATGTGAAAAGACGCACCACTGTCCAAGAAACACACCGATCCCATCACACTTGAAACCAAGCATGCGATCAATGAAAAATCAAGCTCAAACTGTGAGGCTGGAGCCTCTCCTGCTGCAGATCTAGCAGCTTGCTTGTTGTTCTTCTTCTGCGGACAATTAGTGGCATAGTGTCCGTGCTGGTGACAGTGAAAATACTTCACCTTGGACATGTCTTGCTTCTTGCCTTTCGCACCAGACCTCCAAGCTTTCTTGCTCTTCCCTTTCTTTAATTTAGTAGCCAAAGTGCAATTTTCTTCATCAGCTCCCTTTGATGAAGATCTGTCCCTGGTACTCCGCCTGATCTCCTCCTGCACAAGATCTGACCACAGTCTTTCCCATCCTAGCAATTTATCCCGACCATTCACAGATTCCTGATAGGAATGCCAACTCTTCGGAAGAACAAGGAGAGCCAAGCTCACCAAGTCCTCATCATCGATAGTAACCCCCACACTTCCCAGCTCATCTCGACACTAAGTGAACTTCGTGAGATACTTGGGCATACTACCACCCTTCTCACATTTGATGTTTCTGAGTTTATCTTTGAGCACCAGCTTCCTCTGATCACTCTCTTTGGAATAATTTTCTTAACAATTTACACATCAAATATGGAGTAGCCTTTCCTTGGAGGCTGGACACAATGTGATCCTTCACGCCCTTCAACAGAATCCTTCGACATTTTGCGATCTTCTTTTGCCAAGCATCAGCTTGAGTAGCATCAGTAGGCTTTGGGATATCTGTCTCGATGAACTCCTTCAACCTGTTATCATCCAATACTGCCTCCATCCTATCCTTCCATGCAATATAGTTCATACTGCCCTCAAGGGCATACTCCAATCGCAATCCTGTGAAAGACATCTTTGTTTTGACACCAAGAAAACACTGCAGCAACTTCGAATTCCACCAACTCCAACTCAACCGCTTCTGATCTAGAATTCATCATAAAATGGTATTTCTTGTACAGAGATTGACTATATGGGAATTCACTGGATATCTCACCTTCCAAAGGAAGGATGAATCCAAAGGCTACCTGGCCCGATTATAGACTCTGCCTGAAGAAATAGAATGTAAACACTTCTTGAATACTAGATCTGATGATCAAAAGCTCTGATACCATGTAGAAATTTTGAAATAATAAACACATATTCAATGGAGATTATCCTGATCATGTACTATTACGGAATACATACACAATACATAAGCTCCTCTACGTTGATCATCAATATAACAACATCAATAACAATAAAACATGAAGAGCATGCACACATTAACATAGTATGTAACCCGGGGAAAGCTTACAGCTGAAAAACCCACACTATTTGTATATTAATGATTGAGAACATGTAACATTACAATAGTCAGTACTTCTCACAAGTATCCTTCACTATCTCCACCTATTACACATAATACAACTCAGATCTAATCCCGAAATCTATTCCACTGCTTGCCTGCCTCCACTGATCAATACCTGCTCAAGAATGGATGGGAATGGTCGAACCAAACTCGTATTTACCTCAAAATAATCATTCACACTGGGAATCACGTGAGCGGAGGCTATAATCACTTGGTATTGGCCAATTCTCATTGGCATAACTCAACCCCATTGATTGTGCAAATCCTCATGCACAACTATAGTAACAACTGATAGCAATCTGATCCTCTAACACCTATCCCTGTTGAACTGAACATGCACTGACATGCAACTGAGTTAACTGATGTATTCTTTAGTTTCATTATGAGTTAATAATTATTTTAACAACTCATCATTAGTCTATTTGCAGTTAGACTAATTACAACTAGTTTAACCAAGTGAAACTGAACACAACTCCATCAACTCCACAATCAACTCCACCAAACTCAACTGATTGAGTTCTAACTGAAGTCATGCATGCAACAACTCAACTAACCCACAAAGAAAACGAATTTCCTTCTGACAGCTGCATGTGCCACATCTGTAGCTCAAACTGAAGTGCTCCAAGAGAATAAGATAAAGTTTATAGTCTAAATATTATTATAAGCTAATAATTAGACTGCTCTATAATTAGACTTGACAGTGTCACCACTGTTGTCTAAAAATAGAAGTCCATCTATTTTTGCAAACTTGACCAATCATCCATAAAAAACATCCTGCAACTCATAGACATGATCCATATGTCTAAAAATAGACTTTGTTCCATAATTTTCCTGCGAGCCCACTTAGTGAAGGCGACTCTTTTCACTAATCTCCATCATCTTGTTGCAATCTCAACAGATGTGGGATTCATTGAGGCCCTCCTACGACAGGTCACTTCTTCTTGACATCAGCTCATTATGTAAGAAGTTGACCTAGGAATAACCCTTTCAGTACTTTGAAGCTTGCATGCCTCAATGGCAAGTTTCTCACTTCCGGCAATAGGTTTACATCAATGGCCTTCGACTTAAAGATTTTACGTGGTGTTCGACATCGACTCATGTATTCACACCATGATAATTGTACTGCAGTACCTTGAGGGTCATTATCATTATCGGTGATTCCTCTCGCACCAGTTAATAGCTTACATCATTGGCTGGTAATCAGGCGATGTCTTTCCATGTTCGACACCAAAACATCTTTTTGTTGGAAATAATACTAAGAGGGGGGTGAATCAGTATTATCAAATTCTTTTCAATATACCTTCCAAATTTATACTTTAATTTATTCTTTAGATATTGATCATTAGTTTGTATGTCAGTACCATATAATAATGAGCAAGAACAAGCAAGACAAATAATCACACCAAGGAACACCAGATATAAGGTGGAAGCCCAATGTGGGTGAAAACCACCTGCTGCAATATGTCTCTATCTTCTTTCAATTAGAAAATTATTTTACAGTGATTTTGTACTGGTGCAGTCCTTTACCAGTACGCAGGCTGCAACCTGCAGAGAGTTACAACCCTCTCTCGTTTTCCAGTCTCTCTTGGAAGGGAGCTACAACCCCCTTTTCTCTTTTTACTTCTTTAAGGACCACGTTTCATGAATTTTCAAACTGGATCCATGGACATCAAATAATCAACAAGTACATATGAATCAACCGAACTCCTTATACAATCAACCAATGAATCACCCAATTTCTCAAAATGTTGTAAACAGAAAGGCAATACCAGTAAACTAAACCTAGAACTTTGCAGAAAATAGATAAAAGGCAGCCAACAAATACTTCAAGGAAAAGTCCGCAACTTGACCAATATAAACCTGAGGATATCCGCAGCTCTTTTGTGTCTAAACTGCACAGATCCGCACTTAATCTTTCTTGTTCTCTGCATACTTCTGCTCAAATCCACATCTGCACTGTCTGTCTGACAGTGTACCTCCGGACTGTGTCTTCTTATGTGCTGCGTACCACACACTGCGCCTTCTGCTTCTCTGCGTACCCCACGCACTGCAATTTCTTCTTCACTGCGTACCCCACACTGCGCCTTCTTCTGTGCTGCGTACCCCTGTACCGCGCTTTCTCCTGCGCTGCGTACCCCCGCACTTACGCCGTGGATCACCTGTGAACTTCTGATTAGGGCCAAATTAACAATCCTCCAATGTGCCACAGTCAGTCAGATCCACAGATCTATTCATGCGCCCAAGAGATCATGACTTATCAATAGATTCACCTTAAGTTTTCTCCTTGATTTAGATCTAGCTTTAAAAAAAAACAATCACCCAAAATTTCAGATCTTAAGATATTCAAATTTCACGAGTACATAGCCAAGTGATCTCCTTTCCTTTTTATAGGCAAGCCTTTACTCAAACCATGGTCCACAACCATAGGTATTCAATACTAGGAACCCAATACCTTGGATCAATACTTTTAGATGCAAAACCATGGATCAAAACCATAGGATCAAATATGTCGGGCTAAATACTATGGACCATTCATGAAGATTCCCACGTGCACGCGCTTTTAGGCATTGGAGAGAGTGAACCTTGGGTCTGCACCTTCTGAACGGAGCACCTGCGTGTATATCCGCACTTCTTGGTCAGAGTTCCTGCGGGTCCGCAGCTTCTCTTAGGATCACCTACGGGTATCTCATTTTCCATGATTTTGAATGCCTAAACTGAGCTTCTACCACTTGAGTGAGTTGCCATCAAGTACAACACCTGTACCATGGTACCAAACCAGAATCATAATACCAACACTTTTCACATGGATTGACTTGTACTTCGAGCGAAGATTGAACGAGTTTGAAGAGCCCCGATCTAGTTTCATCCATCTAGGCTGCGATATATTCAAGAAAATAAAGACATCAAATGTACATCATAGCTATAGAGATAATCATCCAAGCTAAGGGATGATGGCTCTACCAGAATCATCAGTCTGCCACACAGACGGTTGTCTTTCCTATGTACATGAAAATGAATTTATAAAGCTGAGCATGGGAATGCCCACCTCAGCTAGATCATGAAAATATTATGAAGATAATGTATTGTATTGTATCTTATTACAGGTCAGCTTCTAGTTTGAAAAACCTCGGTTCCTCATGATAAAGCATTTCACCCGACATCAGAAGATTTACGACCTCATGCTTTAGGGGGAAACTATTATAGACATTGGATTTAACACCCTTGCCATCAGGGCCCTTCAAATATCTGACTCAGAGCATCTGATTGAAGAAAAGAAGCATTTGGTTTCAACATTTAAGAGCATAGGTTACAAAGAGCATGAGATCAAAAGAGCCATAGAAAAAGCCGAAAGAAAGTTACTATCTCATAATCCTAAAGCTTAAGACCAGACTCAGAGTGGTAAAGTTTTTCTACCTTATATCCATGGAGTTACAGATAAAATTGCTAAAATCCTAAGGAAGAAAAACATCTTCACGCATTTCTCAGCCCCAGGAACTATTAGACAAGGTTTGAGGTCTGTAAAAGATGAAGTTGACAAACATCAACTCAAAGGGGTCTACAGAATAGATTTCTCTTGCGGAAAAAACTACATTGGTGAAACAGGTCGCTCCCTCAAGACAAGGCTTAAAGAACATGGTGCTGATATTAAGAATGAAAGATCTCGTACCTCAGCCTTGGTTGAGCACTCCGCAAAGACGAAGCACCATATATGCCTCGAAATCGCATCAATTATCGCAAGGGAGGAGCAACAATAGAAGCGGAAGATTAGAGAAGCACTTGAGATTATCAAGCATCCCCATAATCTAAACAGAGATAGCGGTATGGAGATTAGCAGCAACTGGCTTCCTTTGATCAAAGAATCCAGATCCCATTCCGGCCCAGGTAAGACAGGTAAGCAGGTAAGTTATTCTAATAACCCTAATTTTAATATTAACTAAAGTCTAATAATTAACCCTAAAAATTTCATCATATCATAGGTTTTTCTATTTATCAATTAATTTAATTTCCTTCATATTTATAAATAATTAGTTAATTATAATTTCTCCTAATTAATTAATTTAAATTAATATATTAATTATTAGGGTTTTAGCCCATAAATAGGGTTTTTAAATATAATAAGTAATATCTAATCATTATTCTAAATTATTAAACAAATGAGATTAATATATATTAATTATTCCATTAATTAATACCTAATTAATTAATGTACTAATTAATATATGAAATTAATGTATTATTCATAATTAATAATTACGGAGATATATAAATATTAATTAGTATATTAATTGTCCCGTTAATTAATTAATATCATAATTAATGAATGGTGATATATGTATATATTAATTAGTATCTAAATTATCCCCTTAATTAATAATATTAATTATTTAATTACTCATAATTAAAACTTAATTTACATCAATATATTCATAATAATGAAAATTAATCAATAGACTCAATATTAATAAAATCTTATTAATAATGTTAATAAAAAAAAAAAAATTTACATAAATAAAAAATTTTAAAAATTAAATCAATAAACTTTACCAAACAAAATAATAAAATTAAATTAAATTAACCTAAAATATTATTTTAATTAAATAATAAAATTTTTTTGAAAATAAAGGATCAAAATCATTTTACATTTTATTTATTCTAACTAAATTAATTTACATTTTATTTAGTCCTAACTAAATTAATATTATTAGTAGGTTAGATTAATAAAAAAACAATTAATAAAATTATTAATTATATATTTAATTAAAATTTAAACTAATAAAATAAAAACTAACAATAAATATTAATAAATTAAAAATTAAAAATTAAAAATTTCAAGCCGACCTTGTGTTGTTGTTCCAAAAATTTAACCCTAATAGTATTTATTCCCTATTGCAGCTCATCTTGTATCATCATTCTCATTGTCCTGATGATGGATCCCAGTTGGGATTTGAAACGTTGGCAAAAAGATGTTTATACTGTGGGTTCTCCGGTTATTGATCCAAAAATTGTAAACCACAGATCTCTTAAATCCAAGATCTTATCCCTACACGGAGGGGATGTTTGGAGTGAAATCCTTTTACTCGAAAAATTGAGAGTAAGGATTACAAGAAGAGCTGCTGATCTTAAATTTCTTAAAAACTGTAGAGACAATAATCTAATTCCTCCTTTAAGTTATTCTAATAACCCTAGTTTTAATATTAACTAAAGTCTAATAATTAACCCTAAAAATTTCATCATATCATAGGTTTTTCTATTTATTAATGGAGTTGTCTATAATGCGACTTTTTGGAGATTCCGGTGACGGAATCCGGCGGAAGAAATGAGGTTAAATCTTGATTTTTAGCAGTTAAAATGGTTTTTTAACTGCATATTTGGATTCAGCGCCCTGAAAAACCCCTGAGAGCCATTGATTGTGCAGAAACTAGCTATCAAACTTGGGATTCCAATGAATTGCTGCCGGATTTTGACCGGAAAAATCCGCCAGAAAGGCTTTCAAAAAGTCGCGTTATAGACTACTGCATAGTTCAACCAATGCAATGGCGAGGATATCGAAAAAACAGTATGAAATCTTTCTTTCAATGGAGGGGCCTCTTCCGTTTTCCACGTCACCTTTCTTCTGTATTGAAATTCAAAACATTCTTCTGTATTGAAATTCTGTATGCATATATTTTACATACTTAAACCTTTCTAAACCTAACTCGGAAACATTAAAAAAGAAATTATAAATACAAATTATGATAATCATTATTTTACTCAATAAAAAATCAAAATATACATAACTTATGTAATGAAATTCCCATTTAATTAATGGAATTTTAAAAATTGAGTTTATAACTTCTTAGAGGCTATAGTCAAAGCATAGTTACACGTACCTTCAGTCAGAAAAAACCTAAAAACGGGATGCTAAACTAAACGAAATTAAACCTATTTCTATTCCAATTTCCTTTAACAATGGGAAATAAATAATATTTAAATTAAATAATTATTATTTAATTGACACTCAAAAAATTGTTAATATTTTCTATTAAATAAAAATTGCAACACATATAAATGTGGTTGAGAGAATCGCAGAGCATATTAACATATACACATTATATTAGTAAAAATATTGTAAATTAAATAATAATTATTAATATATATTATAGGGGAGATCTACAATTATTTATATTGTTATAAATTTCTGGAAAGGCGATGTATGATATAAGTAATTTGTCTAGGAAATTATTAATAAAATATAGTTAACTGAATATTCCACAAGCAATTCATAACCTATAACCTCAAGGTCAAGGGAAATACTTCCTATTCTATCTTCTACATCGAAGTTGGCATGTCCCCCATTAAAAGTGTGGCCATGTTTAGATACTGATGTATAAGAAGAAGGTTCACAATATGGAATCCAAGAGGCTCCCAAAAATTGCTTCTAACTTGAGTCAAAACGCCCACCTATGCCTTAAGCGCGGGTGGCATCAAGATGCTCAGTGTTGGCTCCACCTTTGAGGGATTAAGGATTAGATCATCATGGGAAGCAAGGACAGTATCAAAGATATTATTACCTCTTGGTTTAAGGACAAGATGTGGGATGCTAAGGAGCTAGAGGGTAAAAGGAAGCTAAGGTATTGTAAGGAGATGATCAAAGTCACCCTCGATCACCAGAATTATCTCTCTATGCTGACTAGCACTAAGTAGAAAATGAACATTTCTAGGATCAAAACTAACTCTCATGCACTTCAGAGTGAGACCGCGTGGTGGTCTACTCACAAGATTCCCTGGGACGATAGAATTTGTCAGATTTGTGATACTAAGAAGGTGGGAGATGAAAAGAATTTTCTTTTAGACTGCTTGACTCTCACCCACATCCACTCTCAATTCCCTATCATCAATCACACCTCTAATATTCTTGACTTGTTAAGCCAACCCAACTATAGTGATCTTGGAACTCTTCTTGCCCTGCTATTTGATAATAGAAACAAGATTTTGAAGAATGACAATTAAACTCTCTTTTCTTGAGATCTGATGGACGGCATTAGTCTTAATAGACATTAATCATCATCATCATCACTAATTAATAAATCATATATTTCATAAATATTATTATTTAGTAAAACATTTCATTCATTATTATTAATTAATTATTATAAATTTATATATTTAATAAAAATATTCTTTTGATATCAAATCCAGTCCATTTAATTATTAAACAATTCTTCATAGGATTACTCCATTACCATATAAACCACACTTACAGCATAATAATATTTAATTAGAAACTGTTAGTAATATTTAATTAGAAAGTGTTAGTATTAGCTTCACCCAATTTGTTTAGGTTTAAAAAGAAAATACCTATACAACATTAATACATTTAATTATTAAAAAACAAAAATTTTTCATAGGGATTACTCCCTTATAATATATACCACACTTATGACATAATAATATTTAATTGTAAATTCCCAGTATTAGCTTCACCCACCCAATTTGCTTGGTCGTAGTCTAACGAGACAACTTTTTTGCTCAGAGAGTTATGGAAATTCCAGTCATATTTTGAGAAAATCAGGGAAGGATTTTTGTAAATCCAAGTTATAGTTGTTAAACCTCAAAATTTTAGAGGTTCTAGATGTTTTTGATGGTGTTGAATCTATTTCCACCATCAAAAACATGATTCAAACACAACATCTATAAGATTTTTTGAAATGATTCCACTATAAGATTTTTTGAAATGATTCTAGCCACTTTTGACCGTATTTATAGCTTAATAATATTTAATTGCAAAATGTTAGTATTAGCTTCACCCAATTTGTTTGGGTTTAAAAATAAAATACATATACAACATTAAAATATTACTAGCAATTGTCCCAAAAGGTACAAAGAGAGGCCGATAAGATTTTTAAATTTGAATTGTTGAATTTTTCTAGAAGAGATGTTGGTTCAAGTATCTTTCTAGTTGTACTCTTTGATCCTTTGTTAATATGGAATCAATAGAATTTTCATCAGAGTAGACTACTTTGATCCAAAACACCCAAAAGAACATAGTAAACCCTGAACACGTCAAATATAAATGAGGAGCACAATTCCTAAGAAGAATAATAATAAGTTGTACTATGACTTCTCAGATACTAGGAGAATAACTTGTCAAATATTTCAACCGGAGGCATTGGAGCTTTGTGCAAGGGTAAGTTACTACCAGTCCAGTTAATATTTTATTCAAGAGATTCTAAGTGCTCTGCTTCTGATTTGCAAATTTAAGTCTTTTATCTTTTTTAACATTAACAAGGATATTTGATTAACAATACATAAATACAAAAATGCCCATCATACATTTAAGCACGATATACAGGAAAGTAATACATTTGTCCAAAGACATGCTGATAGCTTGATATATTCAGCCCGATATAGAGGAAAGTAGTTTCATTATAGTATATATAAAGGTTCAACAATGTACTAAACGATGGGTAAAGCATTTAATTTTAGAGATGAACTGAAACCTTTTAAAAATTGGAAGAAGAGTTTTCATACTCCTCGTTGTCTTCATCCAATCCTCCTTTTCGGTTGTCTGACCAATACTGTAGTATGCATTTTTTCCATACGTTGGAACCCCTTGGGTTCCCTTTGGAGTCTTTAAAGATTTCAATTATGGCCCAGATTCTGTCCACCTACTGCAGTTGTGTCACATTTGTGTCACATTTTGCCTGCGACTTGCCCCATCCTTTCGTTGATGGAGGTGACCTTTAAGCTGTTGCAATTCAGATATCGAATTATCAAAAGATGTGTTTGACTGCTTGTAGA
>APFE031121860.1:142273-165259 GCA_000404065.3 Pinus taeda
GAAGAGGAAATCTACATGAAGCAACCTGAAGGCTTTGCGGTGAAGGGTAAGAAAGAACTAGTATTCAAGTTAAAGAAGACTCTGTATGGGTTAAAACAGTGACCAAGGATGTGGTATCAGAAATTTGATATATTTATATGGGGACTTGGCTTCACCATAAGCAAAGAATATCACTGTGTGTATTTTAAATTAATTGGTGACCATGTTATTTATTTAGTCTTGTATGTGGATGATATGTTGCTGGTTGGAAATGACAAAGAAATTATCCAGGATTTGAAGACCCAATTGTCCTCTAAATTTGGCATGAAAGATCTTGGTGTTGCAAACTATAGTTTGGGCATGGAAATTTAAAGAGATCAGACAAAGAGGAAGCTATGGTTAAACCAGAGGAACTATGTCAAGACAATATTGTAGAGATTTAATATGCAGGATAGTAAACCGGTGAATGTTCCTATTCCTATAGGTGTAAAGTTATCTACTGAATAGTGTTCCAAGACACAAGAAGAGGAAGAGGACATGTCCCGTGTTCCATATGAAAGTGTATTCGGTAGCCTGATTTATGCAATGGTCTGTACTAGACCAGACATTGCACATGCAGTGAGATTATTGAGCAGGTTTATGTCAAAACCAGGAAAGGAGCATTGGATGGCAGTGAAGCAGCTTTCAGGTATTTGCATGGCACTAGTGATTATGTTTTGTGCTACCAAGGAATACCAGGATTGGATAGAGTGTTGGATATTCGTGCCTTTGTTTATGTAGACTAGGTTGGAGATTTGGATCAGAGAAGATCTACAAGTGGGTATGTGTTTAACCTATTTGGAGGTGTAGTCAGTTGGATGAGTAAGAAACAATATATAGTGGCACTATCAACAACAGAGGCAGAATACATGGAAGCCACTCATGCAAGCAAGGAAGCAATTTGGTTGCAGAGGTTGTGTTCAAGTATATGGTTAGTACAGGGAGCTATAAGGATAGACTGTGACAACCAAAGTGAAATTTTCTTGACAGAGAACCCTGCATATCATTCAAAGACAAAGCACATTAATGTTCATTATCACTTTGTGAGGGATATGATAGAAGACAAAAAGATGTTTTTAGTAAAGGTGGACACTTTGAAGAATACTGCAGATGCATTGCCAAAATCTGTGAGCTTTGAGAAGTTCTCTTGGTATAGAGAAACAATGGGCATTGTAGCCCTGGATAAATGACTAAGCTCTCTTGTGGCCCCCTATGGAAAGAAAACAACAAGTGGGAGAATGTTGGATTGTGTTATATTCTTTCCACGACTAGCCCACATAGGTAACCGAGGGGTTAGAGGCGGCATGGAGCCCCCCTTCGTTGCGCCAATTCCATAGCAAGGGGGTCAGAGGGGGTTTGAGAGGTGCAGGTAACCCCACTCTATGGGTGTGGGGCAGCGCCCCAGAAAATTTTGGTTTTGGAACCTATGTTAGGTTAGGTGAACCCACCTATGGTTTTATGCATGATTTTCGCACATGTTTTTGGACACGATGGTTTCCGGTCCATGGTTTTGGATGTGATGGTTATTGGTCCATGGTATTAGATGCTTCGGCATGTATAAATATGTATTATAACATTGAAAGGAACATAATGAAAAATCAAGTTGGTAGTCTTGGTTTTGGGATCCAGAGGAAAATATTTGCGTATATGTGTTTTATGTGTTATGCTCTCACATTGTTTATTTTATGTGTTTTAGAATTCGTATGCAGGTAATTTTTGTATGGGGTTAAAACCTACACAAGATCCTACAAGATATAAAACAACACCTATAGGATTGGCAATGAGCAGTTCTAAAGGGAAAAACCAGAGGTTGGATTTATCAAATAG
The DNA here is from genome assembly GCA_000404065.3 of Pinus taeda. Taxonomy (NCBI): domain Eukaryota; kingdom Viridiplantae; phylum Streptophyta; class Pinopsida; order Pinales; family Pinaceae; genus Pinus; species Pinus taeda. The sequence continues at coordinate 144,119 of APFE031121860.1, forward strand.
TGATAAGGAGACATATACAACCCTCCACATCCATCAGAGAAACATGAAAAGGGGATTTAACAAGAGGTAACCCACCAACAAAGTGAGGATTCATCGGCATCACCATTCAGTACCTACACATCGAGGAACAACATTGAAGAAAAAAAGAGAAAAAAACATGCAACAAATACAAGGATCTCACTCTCCAACAAGCAACATCTACAGGAAGGCCATCAGGTAGGTACAGGTATGCAATAGTCTTGACCTATTCTCTTCAGCATATTATAGTTAGAAATTTGTTTTCAATGCATGAGAGATGAGTTTTTATAAGCTAAGGATGGGTCAGTAGTATCAACTGCCTTCAACTAGTTAAGTGCAGCTCACTCCTTCACTCATGCAATGTTGAAAAGTCAAATTATGAAGGGTGATGATTTCAAGGAATGAGAACAATAGTTAAAAGAAGAAATTTTTGCAAAGGCCAAGTCACCATAGCACTCCAAGCCCCCGATCCACTTCATATTAACTATCTATTCATCATTCATTCATCCCATTTTATTCTTGAAAAAAAAAAGAGCATCCTCTCCATTTTCACAAACCTACACTACTCCCTTTGAGCCCTAGCATCATCATCCAATCCCTCTTAATCATTTCTCGTCACTCCCATATAGTTAGAATACCTTGAAATAGGAGGAATGACTACTACAGGAAGGCAAAATGTTGCTACAAGAAGGAAGAAATGAACAAATTATGCTAAACCCCAAGATGGCAAAGCTTAAGAGAGACCTAATCAAAACAGAGAACTCCAAGGCCATTAGGCAGTCATCTAGGCCATAAGAGAGAAGAAGAAGGCAACAAAAGGATTTTGACGCATTCACCATTAAAAAAAACTCAAACTACAGTAATGAAAACATGTTTTCGAAGAGGTCTCCATTCTATTTCTAGCTTTTGTCCAAGGACTAAAAATGAGGAAAATTAATGGGATTTAAGTTAAGGGCCTATCCTAGGCTCAGAATATAATTTATGCTCAAAAAGGGTTTCTCGTAGTTTTAACAGGGTTTCTTGTAGGTTTCATGTAGTTTTGACATGAATTACTACAAGATGTCCTAGTTCTCACCTAAATGCATTTTCAAGGTGTTAGAGGTGTCCAAATGGCAGAGCAAGGTAGCAGAAGGTTGATAAGCATATGGAAGACCTTGCTAAACTGAAAAATATTCAAGAACCCATCTTGAATAAGGGTAAGAAAGCAAGCTAATGGTCTCAAGAAATAGTGATTTTTATTTGCACAAATATGTTTTTGGCTTATACTTGTAAAAATTACAACCAATATTCTTAATGCACAAGAGAAAGGCCACCAGGGCCATGGATGAGGCACAATGAGGTGACTAAGTTGCTCAGAGTATAAGCAACACTTTTAGCTGGGGGTTATGATGGGCCTCTAAATTAGACTTAAATTAGGGCCCATGCCTTTAAATTAAACATAAATTAAGGCCTATGACCATCCATCAACACATTAAACCTCTCCTTTTTCTTTTTTTTGTTGAAGCAAGAGTTGGACCTTCTATTTCATTAATCAGTAAATAAAATACATAAAATACAATAGCCCATGAGAAGTTTTGGACCAAGGAAAAAACCCAACTCTATCTGTTACCGGGCCAAAGGCAAAAGCCCCGACCCCTACAACCAAACCTCAAAACTCTCAAAAGAAATACATTACGGAAGTTGGTTAACAAGAATCTAGAGTCGGACCCGGAGAGGAAAAAATGTGCCAATCTATAAAGATTTCATGTCCACATAACTCCCAAACCTGCAGATCTGTAGAATGTATAAAAAGGAGGCTTCCCGCCAAGAACATTTTTCATCCCACCAAGAATACAAATCAATAACGCCTCCTGCCGTTTTCCTGACTTGCATCTTTAATCTCAACCGTCGAACCTCCTTTCCTGATCCAACGGATATGGCCAATATGGTAGTGCTTAGAAGCATGATGTTTACCCATATGGACCCACCAACATGCTCGATCAATCCCAACCATAGATCCACGTTGCTTGATCCGATGGTTGAGGATCATATCGCACCGGTTTACTTCACCGAAGAATAGCACGCGATGAGGGCGGTATTCCATCCAACCCCACTGCCACATCGATCATGCTGAATGGAATCACTCCCAAATTAGAAAAACCACTTCCCGCTTGCAAGTCCTGCGATCATCGAAAAACCGCCTTGGACGCAATATTGCGAACAAAGAAGGAAAACCTAGGGTTTCAAGGCTGCTGAGAGTTCCTGGTTTCCGGCCTCTTGTTGCATCTACTCTACCTTAACCAATGTGAGATGAAGCTCCCACCATCCTTCCTAACATCCCAAAAATAGAATTTCCCAGGCTACAACCTCTAGGAGCCACTGTGAAAGTACTAACCCAGGTTGCAAAGGCTGACCATGGCTTGCAACCCGCTAAAGACCTGTCTGTGAACCAACTGCTAATCATAAAGCTAATGAGTCATCTGGACCCCGCTTTCATGGCTCTATTCCAAAACGCCATCCTACCTTCATTTGCTTGGTCATAACAATTTGCCTTTAATCTGTTTTGAGGTAGCTCTTGCAATTCATCGCAACCCTATTTTCTTTGCAGATTACTCCTTGATTGGCCAGAAGATCCGCCAATTTATTGGCCATTCTTCGCACATGTTTAATACTAACTGTTTGAAGGCATTGGAGGTGACTCTGAATCCATTGAAAGACCTAGATCAGACTCTAGCTTCTTGAGGCTTTTTCTGGCTTCGTACCCCAACTGATTCTCTTGACCAAGTTAATGATTAACTCAGAATCAACTTCAACAATCACATTTTGGTGGTTATCCTGAACCAGGAAATCTAAACATCGCTCCATAGCCATTAATTCCACCATATTGTTGGTGGCTCTTCCTAAATGGCAATAGAAGATGAAAATAATACTTCCGTTTTCATCCCTTAACACCCCTCCATAACCAGTCGTGGCCGGGTTGCCTTTTGAAGCACCATCAATGTTGTAATTCAAAAAACCCTTAGGGGGAGGATGCCAGAAATCTCGCTTGGAATCCAATATTAATACCTTACTATCTAAGCCTTGAGGAATAAGTCCCTGCAACCCCATCTGACTAAGAATCCTCAATTCTGATGCTGAAGGTCCGTCTCCTTAAGCTGTTTTAAGATCTAATCATAAAGGCATTGGGTTGGCTTCTTTTCATTCTTGAAGATTCTATTGTTCCGCTCTTTCCAGACATTCCAAATAATGAAGCTTGGTGTAAGAGCCGAAGCTGAGCCAAGAAATTGATCATCTGAAAAGTTTATTCTGCAGTTGTTTAGGGTGTTGATAATACTCCCTTTGTCCCTATCAGTCTATTGGAAAATGGTGGCAAAATAATCCCACAACCTGGAGGTAAAAATGCAATTGTTGAGAAGGTGCTCCATTGTTTCCTCTTAGGCTTCACAGAGCTGGCATCTGGAAGACCCCAGGACACCCTTCTTCTAAATGTTATCCAAGGTCAAAATTTTCCTATGTTGAACTAACCACATGAAGAGTTTAATTTTCATCCAACCTTGATGCCTCCATAGGTTTTTCCAAATCCTATCAGGAGCATGGGAATCCAATTCGAGGAGTATGATTTTTTCTTCCTTAACATTAAAGGTACCCTCATTGTTGTTGCCCCATCTAAGCTGGTCATGCCCCCCTGACACTAAAATCTTCCTTTGCTATAATACTTTCATTAGTGTATTAGCTTTAGCTTTCAGGGGGCTATCATCCCTAAAATCAAAGTGTTGGCATTATGATACATATGTTGTACTTGATGGCAACCCATTCATCCTAGATGATAAATTATAGTGCAGCAAAGTTCACGCACTTTCATGCAAATAAAACTTCACGCACTTTCATGCAGAGAAAAGTTCATGCACTTTCATGTAGAGAAAAGTTCCTTTCATGCAGAGAAAAGTTCACGTACTTTCATGTAGAGAAAAGTTCATGCACTTTCATGTAGAGAAAAGTGCACGCACATGGAAATCTTATGGTTGGTTCATGGTATTAGTCCGACAGTTTTTGATCCTATGGTTTTGGTCGATGGTATTGCATCCAAAAGAATTGAACCCAAGTATTGGGTCCATGGTAATGTTTCTCAATGGTTTTGGTTCATGGTTTTGAGTGAGGCCTAGCCTATAAAAAGGAAAGGAGATCATTTGGCTAATCACAAGTGTTGAAAATGTTAAGAGGAGCAAGATTTGAATTTCTGATAATCGGTTGGTGAGACATAGTTGAATCTGAAGCGAGGAGAAACCGGAGCATTATAAGTCAGATCTACTGAAGAGAGCGGCAACGGCGCAGTGCGGAGGTGCGTAGAACCAGAGAAGAAGCAGGTGTGGAGTTGCGCAGACTCGTCATGGCAGAAGTGCAGATATTCGCAGGTTTCTTTCGGTGAAGTTGCGGACCTTTATTCAAATATATTTTAGCTGTCTTTTATCTGTTTCTATAGAGATCTGGGTTTAAATTGGTGTCTAGTTACTGGTTTTATTTTCTGGTAACTGCATTCTGAGAAGTTATTTGCTTAAAGGAGATTGGGTGATGCACATGTACATGATGTTTTGGATCCAGTTTGAAAATTGATGAAACGTGGTCCCTGGAAGGAAAGAGAACGTAGTAGCCTTCTGTAGGTCAGCACCTATGTACTAGTATTTTAGCTAGTACAAGAGCTAAGGGGGTTGTAGCTCCCTTCCAAAAGAAGTTGGAAAATGAGAGAGGGTTGTAGCTCTCTGCCGGTTGTAACCTGCGTACTGGTAAAAGACTTCACCAGTACAAAATAATTGTAAGAAGAAGTTTCTAATTGAAAGAAGATAGAGACATATTGCAGGAGGTGGTTTTCACCCACATTGGGTTTCCACCTTACATCTTGTGTTCCTTGATGTGACTGTCTATTTTGTGTTCCTGCTCATTATTCTATGGTTCTTACATACAGATTAATGACAAACATCTGAAGAATAAATTAAATTATATGTTTGGAAGGTATCTGCAAGTTTCAATTGTTAGATCTGAAAATATTTGTATAAATTGTTAAGAGTTTGATAATACTAATTCAACCCCCCCCTCTCAGTATTATTTCCAACAATTGGTATCAGAGCAGGTCCTTCAAAAGAAGCTTGATGACTTGAAGGAAGATCTATCATCATGAACAACTACGAGAGAGAAGCATCGATCAGGCCACCAATTTTTGATGGGGCCAATTTCGTCTATTGGAAGGTAAGAGTGACTTCCTATCTTCAATCTCTTGGTACAAAAGTCTGGGATATCATAGATACAGGGTACACCTTTCCATCAGCAACTCCCACAGATCTGGCTGAGAAGAAGCAGTTTGAAACAAATGTAAAGGCTGTCAATACTCTATTAGGATGTCTATCTCAATCAGAATTCGTCAAGGTTATGCAGTATAAAACCGCAAAAGAAATATGGGACAAGATCGTTCTGAGCTATGAAGGAGATGAACAGGTAAAAAGAGCAAAAATTCAAACCCTCAGAATTCAATATGAAAATCTCAGAATGTACAATGATGAAAGTGTGGCTAACTATTTCCTACACATAGATGAGATTGTTAATTGTATGAAAAAATTGGGTGAAGAAATAAAAGAGGTTGTTGTGGTTGAAAAGGTTCTGAGATCTTTGTCTTCTAAGTTTGAATCAAAAGTTTCTGCAATAGAAGAAAAGGAGAATCTACAGAAAATTACCATGTCGTAACTACACGGAATTCTAACCGCTTCTGAAATGAGGAAAGGGGGACCATCAGACAGAAGAGAAGCCGCATTCAAGGACTCAGGAAAAGGAGATTCTTATGACTCAGGACATATGTCAGAAGAAGAGGAAGAATCAAATTTTGTCAAGAACCTTCAATGGGGTGCTGGAAGATTTAGAGGTAAGTTACCTTTCAAATGTTTTGCTTGTGGAAGAGTCTGTCACTATGCTGCCAAGTGTCCTCATAAAGGTAAAGAACCTATTAGATGGAACAAGAAACAGAATGTAAATAAGAAAATCTATTACACTCATTAAGACAGTGATGGATTTTCAAATAGTGATGAATATGAACAAGGTAATAATTATAGACTTTTAATGGCTTTTGAAGATGATGATTTCATGGATGCTATAGATGAAGAAGGTATTTATGAAGAGATTTCTAAACTCAAAATTTGTTTAGAAGAGAAAAATATGATTATTGACACTCTGCAATTCCAATTGGCTGAAAGTGAAAAACATCATGAAAAGTTAGAATGTGAAGTAGTGGGACTTAGAAAATAGATTGAGAAAACTAAAGCTCTTAATCTTAGATTTGTTAAAGGATCTGAAACGTTAGATGAGATTATCAAAGTACAACGTTCTCCACTAATCAAGATAGGTCTGGGATATAATGAAGAAGCATCTCAAGCACAAAATCCATCCACCTCCAAAAGTTATATTGATGCAGCAAGGAGAAGTGAACAAATTGACAATCAATAGCAAAGCCACAATGCTGCTCACCAGGTAAATCAGGGACACTTTTCTTCAAGAATGAACAAAGATCACCATGTAAATCAGGGGCAATCTGCTTCAAGGATAAAAAGAAGCTACAAGAGACCACAGGTAAATCATTCTCAATTTTCCTCAAGAATGAATGTCAATGAAAACTACAATCTTTCGGTCCGTAGGGTTGATAATCACAGGAATTTCTTCAATGGCCAATGTTTCTCTTGTCACAACTTTGGACACAAAGAAACTGAGTGTGTTGCCTACAAAACTATCATGACTAGAGAAACTCATAAACATAGGAGTATTACTGGGATCATGAAAAGGACCTACAATAACTTTTCTACTCTTGAAAATGAAATAGAATGTTCTATTTGTAATAATTTTGGTCATGAAGATTCTGAATGCAGGAGTAGGTTTCGGCAGACAACTCAGAAGGAGCAAGCCTCAAATATCAAAGCATGGAGAATGAAAGAACCACAACCAGAAATATGTGGTATAGCCTTATATGCAGAAGGGCAGGAAAATCAATGGTACATCAACAGTGGATGTTCAAAACATATGACAGGTGATAAAGAAACTTCATCATATTAGTGCCTTGGAGAAGGAGAAGAGGTCTCATTTGAAATGGACCACCCCTGCACTCATAAAAGGTAAAGGTTCTGTTCTTTTAAAAGAAAAGGTCAAAGCAGGAAATGTTATGTATGTTGATCGCTTGAAGCATAATCTATTGAATGTCAGTCATATGTGCTATCAAGGAACATAGGTAATATTTCGATCAAATGGATGTAGTGTTCATGATTTTGATACAGGAGAAACAGTGATCGAAGGCATAAGAACTCCAAATAATTTATACATATTCAAGGAAGGACAACAACAATGCTATCTGAGCAAGAATGATGAACACTAGCTATGGCACCAGAGGTTGGGGCATCTAAGCTTCTCACAAATAAGGAAAGGATGCAAATACCAAGTAGTTCATGGTCTTCTAGACATCAGAATTCCAGATAATACAATATGCAAATCATGTCAGTTTGGTAAGCAAACCAGAACTAACTTCCCTGAGAAGGAAGGATCAGCTAGGAGACCACTTGAGCTTGTCCATACTGATGTATGTGGTCCATCTAGGAAAAGGTCACCTCGGGGAGAAGAATACTTTATATTATTCATTGGCGACTATTCAAGGATGGTTTGGATAGGACTAATGAAAAAAAAAGATGAATCCTTCGAAAAATTCAAATCCTTCAAAGCTTTGGTTGAAAATGAATCAGATCACAAAATTAAATGCCTAAGGTCTGATAGAGGTGGGGAGTCTACCTCAAATGAATTTTTCAATTTTTGTGAAGAACATGGAATAAGAAGAGAATTATCTACAGCGAGGACTCCTCAGCGAAATGGAGTAGTTGAAAGGATGAATAGAATGGTTCAACAAATGGCTCGTGCTATGCTTGATGAGTCTGGAACTCCTGCAACTTTCTGGGGTGAAGCTGCATTTGCTGCAGTTGTTATTCTCAACAAAACAAATGTCGGGGTGAACAACACTCAAACCCCTCATGAGCTCTGGTATGGTGACACTCCTTTGGTAAAATATTTCAAAATCTTTGGAAGCAAATGCTATATCAAAAATACTGATGAACATCTTGGCAAGTTTGAACCTAGAGCAGATGAAGGCATTCTCCTTGGTTACTCTCCCCACAACAAAGCATACAAGTGTTATAATAAAATGCTTGGAAAAATTGTTGAAAGTATTGATGTAGTGGTTGATGAAGAAGAAAGCACTCCTAGGCAAGTAAGATCTGAAGATTTCGAAGATGAAGAAGACTATCCATCTACATCAAATCAGATTCATGATGAAGAAGAAGAGACCAGTGAGGCACCAGAACAATAGATAAGGATAGAAGAAAAGAATCCATCGAGGTACGTTCAGAAGAATCATCCAGAATCTCAGATTTTGGGGCAGAAAGAGGCTGGTATACAAACAAGAAGAGCAATAACAAAAGCTTCAAGCTATTTGGCATTACTCTCCTCCACTGATCCGCAAAATGTAAAAGAGGCATGCAAAGATGAATGTTGGGTCAAAGCAATGGATGATGAACTTGAGCAGATTGAAGAGAACAACACTTTGGAGTTGGTTCCTAGACCAAAAGATAAGAATGTCATAGGGACAAAATGGATATTCAAAAACAAGTTGAATGAAAATGGGGAAGTTGTTAGAAATAAGGCCAGACTTGTTTGTAAAGGGTATGATCAACAAGAAGGAATATACTTTGAAGAAAATTTTTCTCCCATTGCTATACTTGAGGCCATCAAAATGTTCCTTGGTCTCTCTAGCTTTATGAAATTCAAAGTATTTAAAATGATGTGAAATCTGCCTTTCTGAATGGAGACTTAGAAGAAGAAGTGTACATTGAGCTACCAGATGGATTCATTCTTGGAAATGATCCAAAACTTGTATGCAGACTTAAGAAGGCTCTCTATGGTCTTAAAGAGGCTCCAAGGACTTGGTACTATCGTCTGGACAAATACCTTCATCAACAAGGTTTTCAAAAGGATCGACAGATAGCAATCTTTATATAAAAATTCAAAATGACAAATTGTTAATACTTGTTGTGTATGTTGATGATATCATATTTGGTAGCAATGAAGAAGATATGAGTCAAAATTTTGCCTTGGTGATGGAGAAAGAATTCGAAATGTCCTTGATTGGAGAGCTGACATATTTTCTTGGTTTACAAATCCAACAAAATGAAGGCGGTATCTTTTTATCTCAAACCAAGTACCTTAAGAAAGAGAGGAAGAGGGCTGGATATTCTAGCAGAGGTATCAGGGCATATGAATTGAAGGAGGATGATCAAAATTTTGGGTGCATGGGGACATGCAACACCTTCACAGTGGGGGTATGTTGAGCCCCAAACTTTCATCTTTCCTACACCTTTTTCTAGCTTCTTTCCATTCGTCTGAACCTCCTAAGCCATCAATATCATTGCATATTAGTTATAAAAGAGCATTTAAAGTGGTTTCTTGACTATGTCTTTGTGTTGCTGTTTGAACTAGATTTTTGCTTATGAGCTGCGGAATCTTATCACTTTCCGCAACCATTTTGTTAAAGTCTATATTGCGGGTGTCTTCACGTGAATCGAGCCACATGGGCAAGTTGCAAACAACGTGGACATGGACTGAGTCCTATTGGCTCAGTCGAATTCATCAAAAGAGGCCATAGTCAAAGGTAGTCAAGCAGTGGTCAACCTAAGAATCCCACAGTGACGGAACTCAATTTTTCACCACGTGAAGGCTTGCGCGGCCGTTCCTCAATCTCAGGAGACATATCAACACCTGTGGATTTCTCCATAAGCCGAATCCAACAACCACCCTCCATAGATTTAATCTTCACGGCAGCCATAATGCTAGATTCCTGGACATGGCTGTTCACGTGTCTTCTATCAGCGCAGATTGTAGGAAAGTAGTTGTGTCATCCTCTGCTATAAATGATGCATTCTCATACACATACTAGTTAGCTTTTGTAATGTAATTTTGACTGTTAACGAGCCCACTGTGCCATGACTTTATTTCTGTGTTATGGCTGCATTTTGAATACATGAAAAAAACTCTGTTTATAAGCCCAATTCGTGGTTGATAGTTGTTGCCCGAGGACTGTGCAGAGGGCCCCTGTACAAGCCGAGGTTTTGTTCATTGTTGTATATTTTCATGCTTTATTTCCTTACGTTCCTTATGCCATAATCATTCAAGTGTATATATTGCATTGCTTATGGTATTCATGTTTTACTTCTGTCCATAATTTTTCTTGCTTTATACTATTGTTAACTGATCAGTGTCTTTGTTCCAGATTATAATAGGCAGCCCGGGCATTTGCACATAGATTCACAATGACTAATGACATGGAATCAGTCTTGTCCTTCTCCTAATTTATTTTTTCTTACTTTTTAATTCCATCACTGTTTTATTTATTTTAGTTCTGTACATTTTCTTTATTAGTTAGATTGGATATTAGATTACTCATGTCATTGTCAGTTACCTCCAAAAGCCATAGCGAGACTAATGGTGAGGGGTCAGAATATGAGTTGATGTAATTTGATTTTAGATTTACTTTGCTTGCAATTCTTGGATTTCTTTGAGCACAGTTTCTTTTATATTCAGGCAGCAACAAGGATACTGGGTTTCATGATCAATAGCTCACTGTTTGTTTGACTAGAATAGTGGCATATTTTCCTTTTCTGTTAGGAATTAATTTTGTCATTGCATATTTTAAGTCTGAAGTGGGAAATCAATATAAAGGACATCATTGCCTTGAAAATTTATATCCATACTTATCTTTTAGAATTTTCTTCTCAGATTAGGAAGCCAACCAAGATAAAAACCCCGAAAACAAATAAAAAACCAAAAAAAAACGACAAAAGTAAGAGAAAGGTTATCTTGCACATATAGTGCACCACACATCGTCATCTTACGAATCCCGGATTGACAATTAAATGCAGCAATTTAGGACACACTAAATTGACCAAACACATATCATTATGAAGTATCTTTTCATCCTCTATAATTAAACACTTGCAACAAAATGATTTTGTTTTATCTTTTCCTATAACAGAAACAAAATTCTTGTCTTCTAAAGATTCTTCATGGTTTACAGATTCATAAAAATGATCTACTTAAAAGTCACAAAATTCCTGAACTTTTGTATCTGTCAACATCATATTATATTCCTTCATATTTCCCATAATACTTTCATTTTGGTTTTCTACTGAAAATACTTCATTCTGGTTATCATCACAAACTTTCGTTTGTTTATATTTAGCTCCTTTAGTCATGACAAATTCCCTCTCAATGCCATCATTCTCGAGATTATTAAATACATGCTCAAAATATATTTTTGTTTCAGCCATCTCTTCCAGTAATCTCACTTCTTCATCAACATGCATAAGCACATTGTCCAATTGTTCTTCATGACTTGTCAAACCTAAAAACATACACAAAATGTTAGTTTCAAAAATGCAAGGCTCTTCATTTGAAGCCTCAGTGATCATCTCTTCATGCTTCCCTGAACTATTCTGATAGTTCACTAAAATTTTGAGAAATTCTTCCTCAACATCTCTTATTTGTTCCTCATCAAAGAAACGTTATGGGTCTACATCTTCTTAACTATGCTTGGCAACTTCATCATAAGTTTGTAGAATACCTTCTTGTTCCACACAACTTCTTCCAACACTCAGTTTGTCCAAATAAGACAATAATGCCTCCTCCTCTTCTCTGATAAGACTTTGATCATTCAAATATTTCCTTGGCTTACCTTCTTAAGCTAAGTTCTATATGCCAGCTTTCCTTCTCTTCACTTCACAAATTTGCAAGGCATTTGCTTCCTTTCCTGTTTTCATTTCCCATTGGTCTTCTATCCATACTAAAATTCCTTCAAATATGATCCAATATGTTTCCACTAAAAGAAGGCACAACCATTCAGCCATACCTTTTAATTTCCTCAACCAATTTAAGTCTTGAAAGTCCTTATGCATCTCCTTTCTTGTTTGTCTTGCCTTTGCTCCTTTTACCTTTTCATACATAGGTTCAAATTCATTAGGCTGCATACCTGGAATTTTACATTCACTGAAATAATTAATCCCAAAAATATGAGATCCTCTTATCTATGAGGATGCTACCAGCACATTCCTTTCATTCTAATCTGCATAGATCAGTTCTTCTCTACTGTCATCACTGTCTTCTTCCCCAAGGAGAGATCCTTTCTCTGGTTCATAGATGTATTCTTCTCCTTCATTCTCAACTGTTTGAAGTATTAATTTCTCAGCAAACAATTCTCTAATAGGCCATTTAACTCTTCTTCCCACACAAAATCCTTGTTTTCATTTTTCTCTAATCCCTTTCAATACTAGCTTCTCCAAATGATTGAGTTCTACATTCATCTCAGCCAACTCTATGTCCCTTTCTTCTTTACTCATTCCTTTGCGTCCAAATTCTTCTAGACTCCTTTGCCTTTCTCCGTGACTTTCCTCTGTACCCGTGTCATGATTATCAATAGTCAATTCCTTCCCTACCTCTCGTGAATTTTCCTTGTTCACTAGTGAGATGCAACTAACCTTTTCCATTTCACCTGTAACAAGTCTCCCTCACGCCTCACCAAACTTTCCTGAGTTTAGCCTTTTGGCACCTATTGGTTTTTTCCTCGAACCTTTCACTGACTAACAATTCTACCTAACACTTCTCTTGCTGGAATTGTTATCTCCTATCCACAATCACAATTGTGGAGGTGCCTCAACAAATTCTACCAAACCTCAGTTCGAAGTTGTTCTCATCTCCTCTTGAATACTCCTTGCTTTAGGCTCTACATATTCAATTGCTCACTTCCTTCTTCATTCAGTAAATTCGTTTACTATCGGGTACTGCCACCTTTACTCATATAAGAATTTTTCTTGCCTTATCTTCTTTACATAGCTCATATTCTATGATGTTGGTACCACTCATTCCACCTTTCAAAAATTCCACTGCTTCCACTGACCTGCAAACTTTTCTCAAGATACATCAGAGTACCTTTCAAATCTGCAATATTTACTTCAAAGATGTCTTAAAACTAATTCCCATTCCATCAATCAAAGGACTCACCTGTTCACTATTTCATTAGACTTTCCATTCAATAGGACTCCATACAACTATTTCCCATTGTATTTTCATAATGGACTCTTCAGCTTTCAAGACCAATTAAGATTAGATCTGAGTTCCCATTATATTTACCAATTTATGACAGATACTATGAATTCCTTCTGATAACCTGTTTGTAAGCAAATCCTATTTTGCTTTTACAAGTCCCAAAATCCATTCCTTGTAGTGATTCTTCCTTCAGTCCTATTAAAACCGATCTCTTTTTTGTGAATCATCAATATCATTGCCTTCAACAATACTCTAAGCAATCTTCAATCATTCTCAGTTTTCACAAGATTCTTCAAACCAATTAAATGAATTCAATGCTACAACAACCCACTATTCTATTCAACTTTAACTTCTAAACTTTTTTCCTCAATCAAATCAATCATGCAATCAACTTTTCCTAAAAGGAAAACACTTCCTACTTTAACATTTCAATCCCCTGTTATTCTTTAAGCATTCAAATACATGTCTGCAAAATTATCACATTAAACATTCTAACCAGACCTTCTTCAGAAGTTCACTACTTACCCATTCTGATCTCAGTTCTCTTTGTAGTCTGATCCTCATCGGCATCAAATTCACTTTGGTGCAACCCTACACATGCTGAGATTACAACTCAATTTCCAAACCATGCTTTACAGAGCATTGAGCTAGCTCTCATAACAAAAATGGTGCAAGGTTACCCCGTACATACCCACCGTATGCATAAGTATGCATAATACCACTGTCCTAGGTATTTGACTCTCAAAGGAATCAAATCTTCACCATACTATGGTTCATGCCCTTTATAAATAGTTTCTTTTAATTGGAATACAATCACCCCGCTTTAAACCCTCTATCAGGACTGTTCAAACCTTCGTGGCCTTCATATACACATAATTCACATATATACAACCATCCGCCTTTAAACATTGGTTAATGTATATATTTACACATAAAACCTTTTATCGACACCTTTCCTTATAAAACCCATTAACAAAGGAATTAACTTCAAACATACCTTTTTGCCTATTGTACAACCTTATCACCATTCCCGAGACCTCATCACAATCGCCATTGGCTCTTCATGGGTCATATATGCCTCATCACCCCTTTTCTTCTGATGTGCGACTATTGGCCTTTTACCTTAAAACCCCGAAAAGAGATTTACAACGAAAATTCCCACGGGAATGCATAAGCCGGAACTCAAATCCATTATACCCACGATTATGAATATCAACGGGTCCGGGTCCTTCAATACTTCTAACAGTGTTGCGAACTTTGATCACCCGATACCTCCTATCTCCGAACCCTCTGATATGTGATGGTTGATTCAATCGTGACCATCGATCAGGTTGACAATCTGACGGTCGACGATTAATCGCCCCATCGCAATCGTTGAACCATTGCACTCAAGTCCTTCGTTTAAAAGCTTCGACCCAACTTTATTTACGGATCCGATATGGATATAAGTCATTCCCCATAACGTTTCAAGTCCATATTTTCATTCAGACTGGGTTTTTCACTGTTTCTTAGCATAATTGGGTTGTCCCATTGTTTCTTCAATATTGTTAGACTTACACTTTTCACAAGTTTCCTCTGTCTCCTTTGAAGCGCTCCGCTACTATTATAACGATAAGAACGTGATTATGGGTTAACACTGCAATTCATAATTTAAGGCATAAAAACATAGAAGAATTGTGTGATCCATTCTTCAAGCAAACATGCAAAGGTAAGTGAAGGATTTCAATCAAATGACACATTCACGCACTAAATCATTTTATTCAACACAGTGAGTTTACAGAGTCTTGGCCCTCTGCCCCGGTTACAACAATAAGAGACCTTGTTCAATCTAGAAATCCTTGCTCCCTTTTACTCTATTCAAACCTATATAATCAATCTATCCTCCTTCACACTAACCTATCCAACCTCTGATTTATGCAAAAAGATCACATTTTATACAAGAATGGGTTCATGAACCAATTCTGGTTCAAAACTAGAAATCTCTCACTCTCTCCTAAAAGGTCTCCTCGAATCCACTCTTTTCTAAACCAATGCTAAATCAAGTTTTTAAAATTCCTCATATTTTATTCAAGCCAAATAAATCTAACTGTTTGGCCTAATCTCCACACAAGGAGGATCGATCAGCCACATATACCATTTTTCTCATATTTGACAATAAATAAACACTCTCACACATTTAAATAGAGAAAATTAACTAAACTTTTGTCTTCCATCCCCTTGTCAGTCATAACATGTGATCATGCTATGACATTTCTGACTAGGCCTGAATGTTCCTTCATCATCTTATCTCTCTCATTTCAACATGTCTTCAAAAAAACTTGTTTCTTCCTTCCATTTGCATTTCAAAAAACTCACATGCAACTCTCATCATTTCTCTTATTAATGATTCCCCCACACCATGGTTAATCACTTTGCAAATAATTTTGAACAATCAACACTTCATCTACTAAGTCCAAAATGCTTTATGTTATTCTAAAAATAGTTATACCTGAAAAAATCTAGTGCCAATTTAGGAGACAACTCGGAGACGGTGAGGGCCTTCCAAGACTGACAACAGGCAGATCATATTGTTGTGAAGAGCATACTATTGAATTGGCATCTGGACGCTTGTTCTCGGGAAAAATAAACATGTTAAGCAGTTCCTTCACGCCCTCCTCACTCGTATATTTCACGGTCTTGAAGCTCAAACTGCACATTTTTATTTACCTCTTCGTCCCCATCCTCCCTGCCGCTTGAGTGATAGGAAATTGTGGTCATAGAAAGTTAAAACAGTGAGAGAGGCTAATAAAAATTCAACAAACAAATAAGAAGGAAAAAAAAAAAAACCAATTATTTTTAGGTTTCCACAGTCTCTCTCGCTGCTATTTATAAGCAGAGCTCCGAACTCATTTGACGTTGGACGGGCAGAGAAACAAATGGCCAAAACTGGGTCGTCTGTCCTAATTATGGATTCAATGGCCAAAACTGGGTCTTCTGTCCTCATTGTGGATTGAGTTGTTCAACTTGACCTGGATGCCGTGCTGGCTGAGAAGCTATGATCAATATCGACAAGCGTTGACTATGTTTTTGAACCATGCAGGCGACAAAACAGCGAATCCTACAGCCAAACCTTATTGTATTTCCACGCCGAGACCGAGCCTGATCTAAGACTCAAGTTATATATCCAAAATGAAAATGGTAGGAAGAAATGGTTGGTGCAATAGATAGGAACCCACTGTTTAGGGAATTTGTTTCTTAAAAACGTTTTCTTTCTTAAACTATGAGGAGGCTATGATGAGCTAGGGTGGGTCAGTTCGTTTATGGGATGAAGACCCACTAACGAATGTGTAAGTTGGGAGTTTTGCGTGGGCCAACTTTTATATTGGAGGAAGAATTATGTATCCACTACTGATGTTATCTGGGAACAACAATTATCTACCCACTACTGAATGCTATTATAGTATTTGTAGAGTAAGCTTCCGCATGTACATCCTTTCCAGCAGTTTAGTTCCTCGAAAAAAATGGTTTATATCTTTCATTCAATCTCATAAACTTTGAATTAAAATTTTTAAATTCCATTTAAATTTACTAATTTACACTTCATAGATTTACTTTAAACACATTATCTTTAATAATAAGATGTAAAAAGTCAGACACAATTGTAAAACCAAATCTGGGCATTACAATGGGTTGGTGCACATATACGAAGTTACAAATCCAAAACCTCAAAAAAAATTAATATTCCTAGAGAAAATTGAAAAGTATTTGTTTTTATTCCTGCTTATCATGACTTCTCATAAGTGAAGTCGAATATTCTATTATTATTGTGAAGTATTTTCTAATATGAATGACTTAGTTTTTATAATAATTATATTATTTTGTAATATTTCTATATCAATCATTGGTTGGTTGGTGCAATAGATAGGAACCCACTGTCAACCACAATTTGTTTCTTAAAAACGTTTTTTTTTAACTATGATGAGGCTAGGGTGGGTCAAGCTCTTTTATGGGAGGAAGACCCACTAATGACTATGTAAAGTTAGGAATTTTGTGTAGGCCAACATTTTTATGGGAGGATGAATTTTCTACCTATTACTGATGTTATATGGGAAGAAGAATTATCTGCCCACTTCTGAATGTTATTATAGTATTGTGTAGAGTAAGCTTCAGCATGTACATGTTTTGAAGCAATTTAATTTCTTGAAAAAATAATTTATATCTTTCATTCATTCTCATAAACTTCAAATTAAAATTTTGATAAAAATTAAACTCTATTCAAATTTACTAATTTACACTTCATAAATTTACTTTAAAAACATTATTTTTAATAATAAGATAATCCTAAAAAGTCAGACACAATTGTAAAACCAAATCTGGGCATGCAAGAGACAAAACGTTGTAAAACCAAATCTGGGCATGCAAGAGACAAAGCGAGCGCTGATGCACATTAGGAAATTACAAATTCAAAACCTCCGAAAACAAAATAAAATAAAATAATCCTCAAATAAAAAATGAAAATTTGGTTTATTCCTGCTTATCATGAGTTCTCATGAGGTCGCATATTCAATTATTATTGTGAAGTATTATCTAATATGAGGGAAGTAGTTTTTATAATAATGATATTGTTTTGCAATATTTATAGATCAATTCCTAACCTAATATATATACATTAAATATATATCGTTATTTTATTTTGTAGAGTAATGTAATTACAAGAGATTTATTGTTCTTTATTAATATAATTGCGAAAAATTGTTATAATTTCTGCTTATCATGAGTTCTCATGAGGTCGCATATTCTATTATTATTGTGAAGTATTATCTAATATGAGGGAAGTAGTTTTTATAATAATGATATTGTTTTGGAATATTTATAGATCGATACTTAACCTAATATATATACATTAAATATATCGTTATTTTTATTTTGTAGAGTAATGTATTTACAAGAGATTTATTGTACTTTATTAATATAATTGCCGTGTTTCCTAATTGATTATTCCTTTAGCAAGTGTTTTGTTATCTGGGTGTCTAATATTATATAAATCATAATCAAATATATTATTAATTTTTATCCTATAATTATAGGAGATTGATGATATTTTATTATTTTGTATAGTAGGATAATTACAGGAGATTCATATATTTAATTAGTATAATTATAATTAAAGGATTGATTATATTTAGTTTATTAAGTTTTTTAATTATTTAATTATTTATTATTGATTTTTCCTTTTTATTGGATAGGAAAGTTATTTATATAATAAAATTAAAATAAAATAATTATTTAAATTAAAATCTATTATTTTATTTTAACAAATATCAAATTCTTTCCAATATAATTATTGCTCTCAAATTAGTAATTAATTAATATATATATATATATAAAATATATATATATATATATATATATAAAAATGACTTTTTAGGAAAATAATAAATAGAAGTTAATTTATATTATTATAATTTTATAAAATAATAAATGAATTATAATATGTCTACATTTGTTATACATTTTTAATGTGTTTTATTTTATCAAAAATTCATTATAGAAATGCTTATATCTATATTTTATTAAATAGATATTATTATTATATTTTATTAAAATAGATTTATTATTTATTATTTAAAGTGAGGCTGTAATTTCATTTTATTTTAGGTTATTTAAATTTAGTACGTAACAAAATACACTTCATATTGTATCCTCAAAGATTAATTACTTAACTGGCTCCAAATTGCTTTTCTTAAATTGTATTATCATTAAAATTGATGTATTTAACTATTTTTGTTTATATATTATTAAAATTCATCAACTAAATTATTTTATTTTATATAATTAAAGCTGATTTAATAAATCATCTTAATGATGTTTATTGTTAATATTGATTCACATATACTCGTTTTAATTATGAATTTAATATAAGCTAAAAGTGATCAATTTTCTTTAGGTACAAATTTATTTTAGAGTAAAAAAACAATGTGTAATTTTTATTGTTTTTAAATTGTATTTTAATGTTATATAGATACATAATGGCATTGAGTCATCTTATTAGCCACCATAAACTATTCCTTTTGTTATATTTACTGTAATTTTAAAATATACTCAACATTAATTTATATTAAATTATTATTTGATATTTATTTATTCTATATACATAAAATATTTTTTGACATATTTTTTATATATATCAGATATATGAAGCTAATATCATGTCTTCAAAATTTTATTCACATAATTTTATACTTCTAATTACTTTACATGAAATTATATTCATATGTACAACAAATTAAATATGCATACCATATTTTTTTTTCTTTTTTATTATAGTAGACATTTTTTTCTATTTAGAGAATATTTTAGTTTTTATTTTAAGAGGGATGGACATGGCCTACTACAGAATGAGCCGAGTTTCTATTTAGAGAATTTTTTTATTTTAGAAGAGATAGACATCGACCTTTACAGTGGGTTGTAGAATGAGCCTCTTGGATCCTTGGGACTCTTCTCCATCCAACATTTCACTGTATTTTATATATATATATATATATATATATATTATATATATTTATATATATATGGAGTAAATACTTATCTACTGAATCATTATTGCAATAATTATTATATATTTTTGTTAATGATGATAAAGAATATATTATATATATGATGAGAAATTACTTTATAATGAATCATTATTGAATTAATATATTTAATTTTTTATATTATGATTATAAAGAAAAGGATAGTGTTTATAATTATAACCTAATCTTATTTCTTAGACCATAAGAAAGGTAAGGAATTACTTGGTTTGCTTAGAATAAATGCTTAGTTTTGATGGGTTAGAAAGTTAGTAATGTTGGTATTGCAATTTTGAAATTTTGATTTAACATAGGGTTATATAGGGTATTTTACTAGAAAATTATTTTCATTTTAACCCTCTTAGTGTAATCAATATGAGAATTTTTTTTTTGACCTATGATGTGTACAAATATTCTAATGGCCTATTTGACTATGGAGCTCATGGGAGTTTGTCCTTATTCAAACAATATTAGTTTTCTCCTTTATTCTGCTTAAAAGAGAGACACTTTTGATCTTCTATATTAGGATTGATCAACTCTTTATAGTACCTTAATTTTATTTTATCTTCTCATTCTTTATTGCACCATGATCTCTCCTTAAATCTAAATTTAATAGTACTTTCAGATTTAATAGTACTTTTACTATTATTGTTGATCTTTATTCCCCAACTATTTAGGGAAGATTCCTCAAGCCTCATAAAGTGTAGTGAGTGAGGCATTTTTATAATAATATGTTTTAAGATATATATATATAATTATAAATATAATATATAATATATAATATATATATATATATAATATAATATATAAATAATTATAATATATATTATATAGCAGGGATGGATTTCCATATTTATACTTTTTAAATATATTGTTATTTTGATTTTATAGAGTCTTGTAATTGCAAGAGATTGATGACTTTTTATTCATATAATTTATGAGTTTTTAATTGACTATTTTTTTACGAAGGTGTTGAAGCTTCGAAAATTGGGTCGATAACAAGGGGGATACCCACCCAGTCCAGACCTTGGTTGGCAGCTCCTTATCTGTTTGGTATAACGGGTCCGACTGGGGATAATGGGACCAATTTCCCAATCTAAGGGTGTGTGTGTAGAGTTGAATAATGTTGATCTAAGAGTACTTTAAAGCTAATTTAATTCAGATTCTTAAACTAACTCCGTGCTATTGTAATCTAATAAGAAAAGACACATCTAATCTACGCTAACCCGGGATGTATATCTTCTATTATGCGATCTAAAAAGTTTTCAAACGATAACTGGTAATAAAGATCATTCAGCTATCATAAGAATAGAAATCATTTAAGATAAACCACTCTGCATAAGAAGTTAGGCAAAACAGTTGTGAACATCATATCGCATAATAAGCTATTCATATGTCAGACATAAATAAATGACTCCACCGTACAAAA
>APFE031121868.1:3257-62156 GCA_000404065.3 Pinus taeda
GAAACTGGTCCCATTATCCCCAGTCAGAGCCACTACCCCAAACGGAAAAGGAGCTGCACTAAGGTCCGGACCGGGTGGTTTCCCCCAATGTTGGTGCAACGATTTTCGAGGCATCAACAGAAACAAAGGGTGAAATTTCTTGTTTTCAATCTTCCCCTCTTTACAATTCATCAAATCATGAGGATGCCTCTGTTTTCGATCGTGAAATTTCTGATCATGGTTATCGTGATCTTTTCACTTATTCATCTAGTCACGACTCTGACTTTTCCGTTGTTGATCTTTCTATGCCACTGATATTTGATGATCTACCTTCTAATGTTTTGGAACTATCGCAATTTGTCTAGGAACTTCAACTTGCGCTAATGGTTATGTCAGCTTCTCACAGTCTTGAGGCCAATTCCAATCATGATCAGGATAGTGTTGTATCTTCTAAGGCTCCTCATCACTCCTCCGTGCAAATTGAAAATCAGTTTGTATCTCAGTTTTCGCATCCTCCCTCTATTTTGCACGATCCTGTCGCTCAATCTTTGGAGGAGTCATACCTAGCGAGCTCTGTTGCAAAACAAAAGATTTATTCTTTCTTTATGTTCGCCCATTTTGAAATTTTTAAAGTTCGCTCATGCATGTCATATTGTCGCAGTATGTTCGAACACCATAATGCATCCATAGAATGCTTTTCATCTGCATTTCTCTCATATTTGTTTTGCGTATATTTTCAAACTTCGAATGTTATAGCCTCTAATGCCTTATCTTTCTTGTTTTCTGTTGTGCTTGAATATATTTCTTGATATATATTCCCTCACCTATGTTATCACTCTATAATTTTTGGAGATTCCCTACTAGCTTTAGAGAGGGATCTCTCTTTCAGATTTAGATTTGTTTGGTTTCATATATTAGGCTAGTTATAAAATTTCAAGGTTTGGTTTATGAATTGGTTTGAATTGTATGGTTAATTGATGTCTAGATTACCATTAGGCTATGGGGTCTATGACTTAAAAGATGGATCTATTTTAGTATTTTGTAGATACATTTCACAAGGCAAGGCAGCCAAACTAATTAGATTCTTTAATTTTAAATGAAGTGAATAAGAAGAAGAGAAAGGATTTCATTAAGCAAAAGAGGAATTAAGAATTCATTTACTTAATATCAATAAAAAACATTAAAATTATTCAAAGCTAGAATCAGAGTGTACATCAAAACAAATTCTGTTCTTCAACCTTCTATTGAATAATTCAAATTATGAAAACACACGAGTATGGTAAACAAAGAATAATTAACACATAAAACAATAGATGCACTTCACCAACCATCTGACACAAGTATCTTTTGAAAGAGATTTTGGTATTACTGATAAGTCCACTGAAGCTTGAAAATGTACAATAGATTTCTCAGATGCAAAAACCAACCCTTCATACTTCGAAAGGAGAAGGATTTATAATTTTATTTACAAAATATCCTGTCATAACTAATCATGATGTAATTTAGGAATTTCTAAACTAATTTTATCACTAATTTACAAAAATATAGGAAAACTTGAACTGCTTGGATTGCTGGCACTATTTTTGTGGAGATTGTTGTTGATCTGGCCCTTGACATTTCTTGTGTTGTTTGTCTTATTATTGAAGAAGAATTTACTTTTTACTCAGGTAACTCACATAATTTTTCCCACCTGCCTTCACTTGGAATTGACAATTTGAGTAACTTCCTATAAATTTCATCTAAATCTGTATATTTGGCAAAGGTGGGATTCGTGATAAAAATGTATTTGATTTCATGTTGGATGTATAAATCAAATTCCAATGCCTGTAGGAAGGATTTCCCTGTTATAGTCCCGTTTATTCCTGTAAATTTGGCATTGTCTCTGGCAATGACCATTAATTTCTGGATGTAATTGGGAAATGCTATTAATGTGTCATTCAACACCAGCAAACCTAGAAGTCCCTTTTGACTGAGGACCTTAAACTTGTTGAAGAATCTCTCGACACCATTCTCCAGAACTTGATACTTTTTCTTCAGCTACAACATAAGATTTCTTTTGATCAATACTTTCTTGATTTCTAATATGGTCTCGGTTTTGTCTTCTATTTCCAGTTCTTTCAACTCGTATCTTTTTTTAGAATTTAGAAATTTGACGAGGTCTGTGGCTTTAGTGTGCTTGTCCCCCAACATTCCCCTAATTTCTTGAATGGCTCATATGGATTTATGAGTCAACTCCTTCTGCTAAAAAATAATTTGTATTAATGGCCAGATCTTTGTCATTGATTTGTTGATATCTATACATATATTCTCCTTAGCCTGAGCTAAGGTATGAGCCATGGCAGATTCATTTTCAAATTGTTGTATCCTTTGCATCAGTCTCTGGGATTTTTGTACCTCTGTCAATTGAGAATTCTCAATTCTCTCTTTCTGTTCCTGTAGAGTCCTTACCTGTCCTTATAGTTTCTTGATTTACTCCCCTTGTAAAGACATGTCTTCCATGGATTTTACCAGTTTACTTGGGTCATTTGAAGTTGGTGCAGGGGGTATTGTAGATGTAGAAACCCCTACTGTAGTTGTTGTAGCCAATGATGTTGTAGTTGATGTAGAAGCTTATGTTTTCACTATTGTTGCAAGAAGTACTACATCAAGTGGGATTATAGCTAGCAGTGCATTTAGTTCTTTCTCCTTGATCAACTTTTCCATTTCCGCTTCCATGTTCCTTATCTATGCATTTTGCTCGATAATTAATCTGAGCATGTCTTGATTTTGGCTCTTTGTCTCCCCCACTTGTTTTGCTTGTGGATCCTTGGTTGCTAACATTTTCAACTATTTTATGAGTGTTGCTATGTCAGCATTCTTCTTCTTAACTATTTCTTCTACTGCCTTAACATTGCTTAGTTCATATCCTATATTTTTTTTTTAACAAAGTCGGATACTTTTGTATTATAAAAATCAGAAACATAGTTCTATTACATAGCTATCGAAAGTTTGGGCGAAGAGGATCAAAACCGGGTGCGCAGACCCACTTTCCTCGTTTCTGCCTTTATGGTAACTGAAATTGAAGAGAGAACGGCTATATTGCCTAACAAAAGCGCCTCCTATGTAGCAAAATTTACATTGCATGGATTTTAGGGGAGTTTCTGGGTGACCGAGTCATCGGGGATGGGATCTCTCTTGGCACTAGCTTTAGTGGAAGCTGAAGCTTGGTAGCTCTGGGTGAGGGCTTTGATCTGTTCTATTGCTTCCTCTAAATGACTGCACCTTCCTTTCAGGCTTTCTATTTCTTCCTTTTGCTTCTCCAGTTTCTTTCGCTTTGATCTGCTATTGGATTCATAGTCGCTCTTCAGCTCGTTGAAGTGCTTGACAAACCTGTTGATCATTACTGTGTGAGCCTTACACATTGTGCATTCTTTGTTGAAGAGCTGGTCCATGGGTTTGATAACTCGCTGTTGCGCGTTCTGGTTGCCTTGTTGATCCTCCATGTTGCTGAGCTGGTTGCAGGAATCTGAGAAGTGAGAAGAGTGGTGGAAGGCGTGGAGAAGGGGATTAAAGAGGAGAGCGTTACAGGGGGGATGAATCAGAGGGGGATAGAGCGAATGGCGATGGAGGCTGTGGAGAGGGAACAGCGGAGCGATGACCAATCCTCTACAGCTGTCCAGAAACCCAAGGTCAGCAAGAAATAAGACCTCAGAACTAAAAACAGTGTTTACCAGTAATGAAGAGCGAAGCTCTGCGTCCCTAAGGCAGTTGACAGCTTTCGAGAGATGCCCTCGCTTGTAGATGTTGGAGAAGATGTCCCGGGCTATATTGTTCCAGAGGACCAAACTGTGGAACTGTTGGTTGCTTAGCTTGGTGCTGGAGGCAGGGGGGCGGAGCAACTAACTCCCACAAATGCACAAGGTGATTTCACCACAACGCTCAACGCAGACCACTCTTCCTAACTGAGACTGAAGGGGCGATGAAGTTCTGAGGAAGCCGGATGGGTGGGAGGGGATATAAAGGGAGAGGGGAATGCTTTCATGATGATTGAGCGGGATTTTTTTTGCTGCAGGAACCGAGGGAGGATCAGGCTTCAGATTTGAAGTGCAATCTCCAGGGGGGCTGAGGTGACACTTACCTGAAAAGTCAGGATAGGTTTCATGGGGAGGGAGAGGGAGCATGGCGCTGAAGTCGAAGGAAAGGATAAGAGGCAACAGTGTGAAGATGGATGGAGGATCGAGGTGTGGAGGACCCATGCGGAGGTAGATTTTTTGACAAGTTCTGAGGGGGCTAACCTGCTGGCTTGACTGACAAGGGGAGATCTTATGGGATTGCCCTTTCATAGGTTCTGTCATCCTCACGTACCTGCCCTTGCTGCCTTTTAACTGCTTTGTTTGCTAGGAAATCCGCCTGTGCATTGTTTTCTCTGAGTACGTGCAAGAAGGTTATTTCCCCCATGTTTCTGAGATTGTCGATGATCCTTGTTCTTGTGTTGTTGAGGCCTTATTTTATGAATTATTTACCTGTGGTCATGGATGATATGATGATGGTCGAATCCCCAAGGATGATAGCATTCCTCAATCCCCTTCTGTATAGAATTGTGGTGCCTAGCAGCAGACTGTAAGCTTCAGCTGCATTGTTCGAAGCTTTCCCGAGACCCCATTCATATCGGCAGATGGATGTCCCATTGTAATTTTTGATTATGCCTCCTGCTCCTGCTGCTCCGGGGTTGTTCTTTGATGCTCCATCAAAGAAGAGAGTAGGGCGGTTTTGGGCAAGGATCCATTGGTTTATCTCTTCTTTGGTTCCCCTGAGCTTCCAGGTGGGTTCCTTCTGTTGTGCTTTGTTCTTAGGGGGAGGATTCTGGGAGTGGCAAATGTTGAATTTATTATACCACTCCTTTTCTTCTTGAGCCCAGCTCGACTGGTCTGGAGTAGTTATGGAATTCGCGCTGACAGCTTCAGAGATGTTGGCAATTGTCTTTGCTATTATAGTGACCGTTTTTGGTTGTATGTTGTTGAACACATAGTTGTTCCTGGCAAGCCAGAGATTCTAGCATAGGGTGGCGGGGATGCACTTCCACACTCTGATTAGATTGTTTTTGCCTTTTCTTGGATGAGGGAAGTCTTTCTTCTAATTTTTCTGAAGGTTGTGCACCTGGTCGTATTTTCCTCGGACTTCCAAGGGGCTTGATAACTGATTCCAACAGCTCTGAGCGAAAGTGCAGAGGAGGAAGGAGTGCTGAATAGACTCCTCCTCTGCTCTACAGAAGAAGCAGATCGAGGGACCTTGGATTCCTCTCTTCCTCAAGTTCTCGGCTGTTAGAATTTTCCCTTTTAAAAGGGTCCAGTTGAAGTGTTTTACCTTGGGGATGCATTCTGACTTCCAAGTGGCTGTGTGGAGGTTCCAATTAGCTGTAGGATTTATGTTTTGAAGAGATTTATACCCTTCTCTAACTGAGAAGGACCCTCCACATGTATCCCAGATGTATCTGTCTTCTTTCTCTTTATTGATTGGTGCTAATCCAGAGAGTGAAGACTTCAGGTTGAGCCATAGGTCTTTGAGATCCTAAGGTAGATGCAGTTCTTTCCATTCACTCCATCTATTTTGATTCCATGAAGAGATGTCATACAGTGTGGTTATCTTTCGGTCTTCCATCCAGTCCTGCAAAGGCCTGAGCTCTTTAAGTAGATTCCTTGGATTGGAATTCATTATTCTGTCTGCCCAAATCTTGATGTTCTTTCCATTGCCTGGGAGTTTGGAGACATTTTCTCTGAAATGGGGCAGAACTTTCTTAATTAAGCGCCACACCGGAGTGCAGGATCTGTCTACTATTGATTCATTGAGGATGTTGGAGTTTGGGCCGCTGAAGTATTTTCTTTTTATTGTCTCCACCCACCACGATCCCTTTCCTGAGATGATCTTCCAGATCAATTTGAACCCCAGAGCCTGATTAGAGAGACTTGGAATTTTTATAGAAAGACCTCCTTTTTCATATGGAAGGGTGACTTGGCCCCAGCTAACTAGGTTGAACTTCTTTGTGTCCTTCTTTCCTCCCTGCCAGAGGAAGCTTCTCATTATAAGTTCCATATGTTTGTGGATGCTGGCGGGAGCCATGCATATTGATAGATTGGGAGACCTGAAAGGACAGCCTTTATGAGGATAGTTCTGCCTGCTAGATTTAGCCAGGAGGCTCCCCAACTCTGGAGGAGGCCTCTCATCTTCTCTATATGTTTTTTCCAGACCTCTGCTTTGATGTGCTCCTTTGCCAGAGGTAAACCCAAGTAAGAAAAAGAACTCCAGTTTCTTTGGAGAGGGATGTCTAAAATTTGGGATATACTTTGTTGAATCTGATAGGATACGTTCCAGGTGTAGATTTTACATTTCCTATTGTTTAATTTGCCCTCGGATACCTGGAGGAAAGCATCCAGAACTCTTTTGAACCTCCTAGCCATCAAACTGGAAGCTCCCCCAATTAATAGAGTATCATCCGCGAATAGCGAGTGATTTATCTCCTTTATTCCTCTTTCAATGCATATACCCGTTATCTCTCTTTTGATGCGGAGATTTTCTAGGTTAACACTTAGAGTTTCCGCCATGATAATGTAAAGAAAAGGGGATAGGGGGCAACCTTGCCTTAGACCCCTGGAACTTCTGAAGAAATTGCTCGGACGTCCATTGATCAGCGGGGCAGTCCAAGGGTTGGAGATACACCCACTTATGATGTTGACAATGTTAGAGGAGAAACCGAATTTTTTTAGGGCTGCTCTTAAAAAGGAATGGTCCACTCTGTCAAAGGCGTTGGCCATGTCCAGCTTGATGATCATTCCTCGTTCTCTTTTGTTGAGACTGTTGTGAATGGCTTCCTGTATTAGAATAACATTGTCTATTATCTGCCGCTTTGGGACAAAATCGCCCTAATTCTTAGAGATTATAATAGGAAGGAGTTTCTTGAGGTTGTTGGCTATTATTTTTGTTATGATCTTATATGAGACATTGCAAAGTGAAATTGGGCGGAATCTATCGAATGATTTGGGATTTGCTTCCTTGGGAATCAAAGCAATGTGAGAGGACTTTGTGTTGTCCCCCAGCTTATGCTTTCTAAAGGCGTTTTTAACCATTCTCACAAAATCCTTCCTTATAGTTTCCCAATGCTGCCCATAGAATGCAACAGTAAAGCCATCCGGCCCCGGAGCCTTGTCTTGCTGCATGCTGAAGGTAGCTTCTCTAATTTCTTCTTCTGTGGGGTCTTGCTCCAGCTTGTTGTTATGTTCCTCCTTTATTTTGCTCTCTATTACACTGAGAAATGCTGCGCTGTCGTTTTGTTGGGGGTCTTCCGTGAGGAGAGCCTTGAATTGATCAAAGGCTGCATTTTTTATCTCTTCTTTCTCCTTCAATTCTCTCCCATCCACTTCGATTTTGTCGATTTGATTTCTGGCTCTTCTGGTCTTGACATTGTTGTGGAAGAAAGAAGTGTTTTTATCCCCTGCTTTCAACCATAAGCAACGAGATTTCATTCTTTGTTCCTCTTCCTCCACACGATTTTGCCGATATAACTCCTTATACATGTTTTTTTCCTTCTCTAGATCCTCTGTTGAGTGTTGAGTTTGTTCTTTTTCTTTATGCCATCTCTCCATTTCCTTCAACAGGTCATTTTTCTTTTTCCTTTCAGATATTGCCTTATCCCTCGCCCACTGCTTTATTACTATCCGAAATTGTTTTAGCTTTGCTTCCCATACAAAGTGTGGTGAGCCTGATACTTCATTTGCCCACTGATTTCGCACAAGAGAATGAAAGTCTTCATGGCTGTCCCAAGACTTGTGGTATTTGAAGGGAAGGGGGCCTAAATTTGTTCCTTTATCCAAGGTGAGGACCACCGCCTTATGGTCCGATGCTGTGCCGTGGATTATGTGACTTCTGATTGCTTGAAAGTTGCTAGCCATCCCTTCCTGAATAAGAAACCTGTCCAACCTCTCTTTTATATTGTGTGATCCTGCTCTCTTATTGGTCCATGTGTATTTACCATTCGACAGAGGGGTGTCGATCAGGTTGAAGAGCTGAATGATTGTTTCTAGCTTGTCTCTCGATGGGTCTGAGTGGAAATTCCCTCCGTATTTTTCTTCCACCTGCCTAATTAAGTTCATATCTCCCCCAAGGATTATCAGTCTGTTGTGGATGGAGGAGAGATCCGCTTCTAAAGTGTTCCAACAACTGATTTTGTCACTGTAATGGTTAGGTGCATATATATTATAGATGAAATAGACCTCTTGTGTGCTCTTGTTCTTTAAATCTGTTATGATCCACCAGTTGCATAGTTGTGAGTTGTTGATTTCCCACTTATTTTTGTTCCATAATGTACCTATTCCCCCTGAGGCCCCATTTGAGCCTTTTGATGTGCCTGTGTAGTTTTTGAATCTTTGTGTTTGGAGAATGAAATCCTTTTCGGTAGTTTTGGTCCCCTGGATTAGGAGAATGTCTGGTTGTTCCTGGTTCAAAAGATCCTTGATTGCTTTCACCTTTAGGGAAGAGCCCATCCCCCTACAGTTCCAAGAGACCAAATTCATTATTTACCAGTTGTGGGGTGGGGTCCTGACTTCTCCTTGTCCTTTTCTCCATTCCCTTTTAACTTTCCTAAAAATGAGTCCATGGGTTGCTGAGTGCCGGTTGCCATCTCCTTAGTAGTTGTTTCATCTCTCAGTTCTTTGTTCGATTTCTTGCCAACTTTTCTCGGTGGGTCTGATGGCTGGTTCACTTCCTTTGCCTTGTTTCTGGTGAGGATTCTCTCGATGGTGGGGGTGGGAGAGGTGGGAGGATTGGAGCAAGGAGAAGCTGGGCGAGGGGATTGAGGAGGGGAAGACGGAGCTTCTGCTGTTAGGGATTCAAAGGGGTTGGGAGAGGAGGGGAAGGCTGAGGGAGGAGGGGGAGGAGGAGGTGGAAGGCTTGATGTCAGAGGTGCAGTGGAGCTCGTGCCTGGGTTAGGAGAGAGCTTTTTCCTTTTAACTTGTTCCCAAGAGCCCCCTGCAGTTTCCTCATTATGATCTACTTCATTTACTTTTAGCTTGCTACATCTATTGGCAAAATGGCCGTACTCGTGACATACCTTGCATTTAAAGGGTAGTTATTCGTAATCCAGCTGCTGGATGTGCATCCATTGGTCCACCTTTAGTTTGAATGCTTCTGGCAGTCCTTTCCCTAGGTCGACTTCCACACAGATCCTTGTGCATGCATGCATGTTCTCCCTTGGTTCCGATCTGTCTATGTATTTTCTGACTGCGTTGCCGATTGCTTTGACGGATTCATCACCCCAGCAGTGAAGGGGAAGATGGGGGAGGCACACCCAGACGGGAACGACGCTTGGTATGTCCATTTCCGGATCGAAGTCTGGGGTCCATCTGTTCAAATAAAGCCATCTTATATCCATGAAGTAGGGGCCATTGCGGAAAATAAGGCTCTTGTCCTCTTTCGACTCGAACAGGAAGGTATAGTATCCTCTCCCGCAGAATCTGATTGCGATCTTTCCCTGGATCATTGGGCTCCAGTTGCGCTCCACCCATTTTTGAACAGTGCGAGGAGATGGCCAAAGACCAATGAACTGTCCAACAAGTCCTCTTTCTGATAAAGCTATTGTCGATTTCCTTGGGAGGGAAGGGGGGAGGATAACCTCAGGGATCTCATCCAACTTTTTAATGAACTTCGAAAGAGAGGGACGGGGTCTGGCTTCAGAAGGTTCCGTCAAGAGCGAGGCGAATATTTCCTCTGGGGACTCAGAGGCTGGAGGCGGGGAGGCGGAGCCTGCCATTGCAGGCCCGCTGGGAAAGACGGGGGGGGCCAACCGTTAAGCGGCCATAACCCCACAGAGGGGGCACGAGGCAATGTCAGGAGAAGGCTCCCAGATCAGCGCGGGGCAGGCAGAACCCGAGGGAAGCAGGGCCAATGAAGGAAGCAGGACAGAGAGGTCAGGAAGGGCAGCAGCGCCCCTGCCAGGCAGAGCCTGGAGAGCTGCAGGCGCATGCTAGGTCAGAGGCTCCAGAGCTCCCGTCGCAGCGATCCAAAATCGCGATCGTCATATCCTATATTAATGACCAAGTCTTCCAAGGATTTTATCTTATTATCTTTTGCTAAAGAAGAAGCCTTCTCAAATTTTAATTGGGATTGAATATTAGTGAGGCATGCCTAGTACAAGTTGGAAGCAGACATTTTAGTACTTGTCAATGTAGAATAGA
Source organism: Pinus taeda (assembly GCA_000404065.3). NCBI lineage: Eukaryota > Viridiplantae > Streptophyta > Pinopsida > Pinales > Pinaceae > Pinus > Pinus taeda. Next base: position 13,439 of record APFE031121868.1, read on the forward strand.
TCATCTCCAGAGTCTTCCTGTGCATGTCCATCTGATCTACAGGATGGGCATCCTTTGCATCAAACTCAAATGTAGTTTGCTTGTAATTTGCTACAGATTTAGGGTGGAGGACCTGTGCCTGCAAGAATTCCATTTGCATTCTTCCTTTCTCAATGTCGAAAGCTGAAAAGACCCTATGTTGGGTAGAGGAAGTTTGTTTCCGAAATTGATCATAAGTGTTGAATTTGAGAAGATCACTTCTATGTTTTATCTCCTTATACTTGTCAAAGATGTTTGTTTCCATTTGACCTTGGATTAGTTCTGATGTCTGAGTTGTATCGGGATTCTCTTGTGAAACTAAAGAGAATAGAGATCCTGTAAAGATTTTATCCCTTGCTGGAAAATGTGGAGTCTTGAGTTCTATAGGAGTTTTCCCTACTCCTTTTTAATAAACTATCTTAGGATTTAGGAATTCAGACTTCCGTGATTCATAATCTTGTTTATGAGAATCATTTTGGCAAAATCACATAAGAAATCATTTGTCAACGCATTTCGAACCAACCAGTGTGGTTCATTGTCAGGACAAGTTTTGAAACGCGTTGATAAATGATTTCTTATGTGATTTTGCCGAAATTATTCTCATAAACTATCTTAGGATTTGTCCTTGCTTTCTTGGTGTAACTTTTGAATTCTTTGGCTGAAACCTCTGTCACTGAAGGAGAGTCTTCTTCCTGTGGACTTTTTTATACTTTTTCCTAAAGTGTGGGAATTTGTGAAGTAGTAGTATTGAAGAGAGGTGGGTGGGGGTGAGGGGGGGGGGTGGGTTTGCAAAAGAACGTGGGAGTGACACATAAGGTGGGGTCGGGGAACTGAAACCACCTTTTCAGACCCCCCCTCCACCGATAAAAGTAGGAAGGGCAGGGGGGACAAAAGGCATTTCAGACTATTGATTACCATTTCCATTGAATCACAATGTATATCGGGCCCACAATTTATCCGCTATATGACCAAATAGTTTTTCATTTCGCACTTTTGTTTATAAGCGCCAAAACTTAAGACAAAGACTATATCACTTTAAAGTATGCATAATACAATTTTAATGTTTTTCATTCTAATTTTGAAAGCAAGGCCTATCTTCCACCAACCAAGGGTGCATTTAAATGTGAAGACCCTTGTTATTTTCCTTCAAAGGAGAGATTTATCCTAATCTAAGTTCTATCCTACAAATTTTAAATTATTAATCCAGCTTAAACAATTTGATCAATTTATTCACCTATCTACCTAATTTTCACCAAGTTTAAACATTTTGGTTAAATTATTCTCTAGTCTAACAACAAAAATTCAAATGTGTTTGACCATAATTATAATGTATGATTCAAACAAATATCTGTGATTGTGGCATTTAAAACAGGTTGCCCACAATTCCTAATTTATTTTTCAAAACAAAACTATCTTTCTCCTAGTGGCATTTGATTTTGCATCACTTTCACTCTTTTTTCTTTTCATGGGGTTCCTTTCATCTTTTTTATTTATTTTTATTATTATTCTTTATTTTATTTTCTTTTTATATACCCTCTTTTGATTTTTTATTTTTTTTATTTTTATTTTTTTCTTTTTTGAAATCGTTTGCAACATGGCAATATTTTTGAATCAGACATCGGAGAATCCACAGTAATAAGATTTTTTCTGCCAACGTTTCGAATTCCCACTGGGATCCATCATCAGGCTTCAAAGTTGCCCTGATGATGGATCCCAGTTGGGATTCGAAACGTTGGCAGAAAAATCTTATTACTGTGGATTCTCCGATGTCTGATTCAAAAATATTACACCACAGAGGTCTCAAATCCAGAAACATGCAATATTATTTACAATTTGACATACTCAAAGAAAATATTCAATCATCATTTGATCCTATGAATCATAGGACCCTAACAGCCTACATAGGTCAATCGATGCATTGGTGGTTTTTTATTTTTTTAGCTTGGGAGGTACTCCAAACCTTGTGGATCAAGGGTTTGGAGGAAGGGGCTCCACAAACGGCCTTGTGGGCTTAAAACTCGTGTTTGGGGTTTTGCACCTATCGCGATTTGGGCCAAAACCATGAGAAAATTTCGACATGTGATGGATGATGATGATATTTCTCATCAAAATGAATCGGACGCAACAAAGATCATTCAGTTACAAGTTGTATAAATGGAGATATGAATTTTTGAAGTTTAGAAGTGGGTTTTGCACATGTATGGTCAAGTCGGCTTGATGATAATAAGCCACATGGTAGTTGTACAAGCCCTATGCTTGAGATTGGAAGTATTCATTCTATTGTGTATAAATAGGAGGTGATTGTGTCTCATTTAGAACATCCAAAAGTGTGTTTATCTCTTGAGAAAAAGCATCTGAGTAGCGACAACGGTCAAGTAGTAGTAGTGATCGAGTAGCAGTAGTGACCGAGAAGCAGTAATGGTCGAGTTGCAACAACGGGCGAGTAGCAGCAGTATTCGAGTAGCAACACCAACCAAGTAACAGTAGCTGAGTGACGATCGAGTAACAATAGCGGTTGAGTAGCAACGATCACTGAGTAGCAGCAGTGATTGAGTAACAAAAGCTGAGCGACGACCGAATAGCAGCAGTGACTAAATAACAGCAGTTGAGCGATGAGCGAGTAGTAGCAGCTGAGTGATGGCCGAGTAGCAGCAGCTGAGCAACAACCATGCAAAGGAAGTCATCAGCCTTTAAGGGCTTGTAAAGGTATGTGTTTTGATAGAGTTGATTTCTTGTTGGATGGATGTCTAAGCGTTGGACATTTGATGGATTATGTTGGCAACAAAGAGGAGGGTTTCCTAGGTGTGAGGATGCCCTAGCTAGGAAGATGCATTCACTCGTGGACTGTTGGAGGGTAGTGTGAGAGTGGATCAAATATGAACGTGGATTGGACATTTATGGTCTACAGGAGGACAATGTGGTTGTGTCCAAGTTGGAGCCCAGTGTGCAACACTTTGATGGAAAAAAAGTAGTTGCTAGAGTGGAAGTTGTTGAGCTCAAGGGTTTGATCAACCAGGAGCAGTTTGTGGAGCCCTAGACTTGTGTGTAGAGAAGGACATCCATAGCAGATGATGGGAAATCCTCTTACCATGTCTTTATTATGGGAGATGGAAATCTTACAATGATAGGTGGCATCCCTTCGTGCCCTATGTTGGTCTTCATTGAACTATCGCAGGAAGACCATAGTGGGCTGAAGTCCCTGAGTAGCTGAGGAGTAGTAGTGGGTAGATTGAGGGTTGTTCACAAGTGGAGCTGTGAAAAAATTGACATGAGTCTCGATGTGTTGTGCCCTTGATGGACTACGACACAACTAGTGAGAAAGTTGATAGCCGAGGTTTAGTGACAAGATGGACTTGGATTAATAGAGGCATTACTGCAGATCGAGAGCTGAAGGACTGGGTAGGTACAAGGTACGACCAAGAGGAGTTGAGAGAGTTGACTTCATCAGCTAGATGGTAAAAGTATCTTGTTGAGGGTAGATTGGTTTTCGATGGATTGACACCAAGCCCAAGTTTTGTATCTTGTATCAATGGATGTATGGGGGCCATTATCCCTAGTACGGGAACCCTAAACTATTGTATTATATGTTTTTTAATATAACGAAGTTAGGTTGAAAAATGTGAAAAGTTGTCTATAGTATGTGCATGTGTGATTTATTGTTTTTTATATTACGCTATGAAAAGTAGTTTCGTTGAGATTCTTGGTTTGGTAGCATTAGAGATTTTAAGATTCTATCCAAGACCTAAGGTCATGGAAATTCAACAGTGGTTACACTGGGATTTTCATTTTACATAAGTCTGGCCTATTCTCAGTTAGATTAGGAGTAGGGATAGTTTGTTTTTTTTATTTCTTGCATTTTGTTTGATCTACTTTCTGCCCAGCTCTTTTATTTCTTTTTCTAATTATAGGATAGTTCTGCATGAGATCGTGTTTGGCTTCCGATGCAAGCATGGTGAAGTTCAAGAATAAATTTTCTATTTTCCATGCTTAGTTATTTGTTTATTCCATCACTTTGCATGAATCTTGTGTTTTTCGGTCAATGATACCCTGATGGAAAATACGTTATGTTTTGGAGAAAACCATAGTGGAACTACAATGCTTAAATCTATAACTAGTACCACCTACTCAATTCAGTTTTATAACTATTCGATTTAGTCTTCTTAACTAAGTTGATTCGAGTAAGGAGGGGAACAAACTTTAACAAATGAAATGTATTTCAGAGATGTATAAATATCCTTCTCTAAAGGGACAACCTCTACTTCTCTCAATAAGTCGGGATCCCTCTTCTACTTCATTAAAACAATAAGTGCCTATGCACAGTTCTTTGAAAAAAATACAAAAAAATAAAAATAATAATAAAAGGTGAAAGAAGAGAAAGACTTCTTGTGTAGAGAGGTGAAGCAAGCAACTCCATTGTGGTATTGTCCAGTGTTTCTCATAGTGGGGCAATGTTTGTGTCCCTAAAGTGACTTTGTTGAGGTATTGTCAAGGCCTGTTGACAACAAAGCAACACTAGAGATAAAACCAAGACTCTGACAATTCTGCTTCACTTGTGTATCTATATAATCCCCATCTCCATTCGAAACAAATGAGTTTGAATTGCCTTTGAAGTGTGTCGTCGACGAAGAGAATGGTAGGGACTACATCTTTAACTTAAGCTAAGTAAAGAAGTTATGGTGATCAATGAAATAAACAATACTTCCTAAAGAGTTATATCTATTTTAAACGAGTTAAGATCCATACAGAGAGTCGGAGTTATACCAGTGTGTCGCCAAGTGTCGAAGCTGCTACAACCACCCTCCAAAATTTTGCTCATGCTTTAGTTTTGGAGCCTCCCTTATTTCCACAGGAGATTATCTTTCACTTTCATCAAGTATTCATGCTATGATGCCAAACTCATATTTTCATGCCTCACTTGTGATGTATCAATCCCAGTTTGATATCTTTCAAGTATTCAAGCTATGATGCCAAACTCATATTTTCATGCCTCACTTGTGATGTATCGATCCCAGTTTGGTATCTTTCACTCACAAGAAAACTTCTAAATTGATCGTGTAGCATTGATGGGCTTGCCTCCAAAAACTGCACAATCTTGGAAGGCAAGCCAGTCTTGCCTTCAGAAACTGTGTAATTCTTCTTGGAAGGATAACATTGAGCATGAAAATTGTGCAATTATGGATGGAATCCCAGCCTTGATGATGGAAACTACGGAAAGCATCTCATAAGCTTAGAAATTGTGTAATGCACTGAGTCTAAAAGTTGCCCAACCCTTGGAATTGCACAATCCTTCTTGGCAGTGTGCATGGAAAGTTTCTCGCAAAAAGAAAAAAACAAAAAGTAAAATGCATCCCTAAAAAATAGGGATTCATTAATTAGTTTCCCAAAGGTGGCACACTTACTATTTTTGGAACTTTCCACAAAGTGTCACTTTTTCCTTAATTTTAGGCATGTGTGTCATAAAACTAAATCATTATAGATCTATATAATGGATGCCTCTAGATCTAATTTGTAAATTCAATCTTGGAGCTTTAGCATTCCCAAGGAGATCAAGGAGCATTCGGTGGAGTTTGCGCCACTTTTCTGGATGAGTTTAATTTTTGTCGTCTTTTGTTTCTTTTTCTATTTCTTTTTTTTTGTTTGGCTTCTATGAGTGTTTCTTTGCTTGTTTATTTTCATGGTTGTTGTATTTTTAATGTACATTAGCTTGTACAAGTGTTGGTTTGGTCCGTCATTCACCTTTTACAAGTGTCGCATTAGTTTTCTTATTTTTTTCCCATTAGTGGTTGTTGTTTCAACGACTCTCCATGCATGATTTTTTTTCCTTTTTCATGTTGATCTTATGCACTTGATTTGCACTAATCCATCTATCCTTAGTTAAATTTGTGCTTTAAACTTACACCATCAGTCAGATCTGCTTGTTTACCACACTCTTACTAGGAGGATCTACTCATCCCTTGGTAAGTGTTTGCCTTGCTTAGCTGGGCATTGCGTAAGTCCAAGGCTCAAGATATCAACTTGGCCTCTAAGACTACGTAATGTGCAGTGCCTGGTGGGCCCAACTACGTATTGTGCAGTTCCAGGGCTCAAGCACATCCCTTGGCCACTGAGACTACGTAATGTGCATTCTCCACCTCATTTTTCCCAGGGTGAATTACGTATTTCACAGTCTCTAGCCTCAAGTTGCACCATTGGCTACTGACACTGCACAATTCATAGTTTAGGTAGCCAATCTCCCTCCTTCAGCTCAAGAACTCCTCAATTTTCTTAGTTAATCCACTAGTTGTTGTTGTGATCTTTCTTTGTAAGTTGATTTGTTGAAGCTACTTTGTCTTTTCCATGAGTGTAGTTCTCTTATAGGTATTGTAGTTGTTGAGCACCTCTCTTCATCAGTCTCTAACATCATGGCAACAAAGAGATTTGCTTCAAAGGATACCACAAAAAGCAACATCGGTAAGTAGTTGAGAGCACACCAATTTAATTGCTAGTTTATGTAGACACTCAACTATTCAGAGAAGAGGAATCATATATCACATGGAAGAAAGTGAATGAAGCATTCTCAGCACGAAGCTTCAAAGCAAAACTTGAAGACCGAAAGATGTATATCAATGTCCAGAAGTAAGGGTTACATAAGGTTACATTCAGGTATCTGACTTTCCCATGTGCAAACATTGTCAACTAGATAGTTTCTCATATAGATCCAAAGACTATGACTTGAACAATGCCATCAGACAAAGGATTTCTTCTTTTCTGGCAGCAGATTATCATCTCATGTATCATTTTCCAGAGCCAGAATCACTCATGAATTCTTACTTTTATGCTACCATCAACTACTTGAGCACCAATGATATTGTTAAAAGTTGGATGAAAGAAACAACAAAGTTTCGTCAGACACTCACCAACACCTACAAGGAAAAATCTCTCAGGAGTGCCTATCAACTCTTGATAGTTCTATGTTACAGAATCTATGGTCAGCAGAGCACTGAGACCTTCCCTAAAGGGTGGGAATTCTTACTGAACCACATTGTGAATAAAGGTAAACCATTCAAATGGTCAAAAATTTTGGCTCAGTAGCTGCAGATCCATTTATCTAATTCCCTTAGTGCCCCCAAGGGAAAGCAAGCTATATTTTACATGTCTACCTATCTCCTGGATGTAATCTACGCACACAATGCATTCCATGACATGAATTGGACTTGGACACCATGAGAGCCTGCCATGCAGATTCATTGCATGTTGCTTTCAGAATGCAGCCATAGAGTAGTAATGGAAAAGTTGATTGATCACTTCCTCATTCTGTTGTACAAGTTGATCTTTGAGGAAGAGCAAACTTGCATGTCAGGTGGGGCAATGGAAGCAATGCCAGAGATCGCAGATTGGTTTGCCTCGCCGAATGGCACTTTCCTCAGGGTGTTCAACAGACATAAGTCGCCACATATTTTGCCGATGTATGCCACTGATAAGTTCATCATGCAAGAAGTTTCGTATCATTTCTCCACAGGGTTGTCATTAGCTCTGCACAGGAAGAAGAAAGCACCTTGGCCCTCTCTCCCTATGCACATCAGATTGTATGAAATAAAGAATCTGAAATTCATGGATGCCGAAGGAAATGCAATGGGAAAATTTTCATTTGGTAATCTAGAATTCAATATGTACAGTCCCCAGAATGTTTGTAGAGACCATTGTGCGAGGATTCATTTTCAGTGGATAAGAGGGATGTTTCACAGACCTGAGGAAGCATGGAAGAATTGTTATAATGCCTCCAAGTCCCACAAACTATTCAGCTTCATTGGAACATCACCAATTACTCCGTAGAAAGAAGTCACTCCTGAGGCAATACCTGCAGAAGGGTGCAAGCCAATGTGCGAGAAGGGAAAGAGAAAAGTTGTACATAGTCCAGGTGGAGAGCGAAGCCCCAAGATGAAATCAGATCAAGTCATACTTAAGCAACCATAACAGTAGAGAAGAAGAAGAAACAGAGGATGTAGGAAGTAGAATAGAAGCTGAGGGAAGAAAGAGAGCAAAAGAGATTGGTGGAAGAGAGGCAGAAGAAGGAAGATGAAGAAAGGCGAAGAGTAGAATAAGAAGAAGTCACACAAAGACAAGCCCAAGAACAGGAACTAAACCGACAACTAGAGGAGGAGAGCAAGAAGATGTAGGACAAGGAGCTCACTAAAGAGATTGGGGAGTTGATTGAGATCCAAGACATGGAGTTGGAACTAGAGTCAAGAAACAAGATGTCAACCTGATGCCAAGTACACAACAGGTCACCATTCACTCTCCCCACCCTCCAGTAGAGCAATCTCCAAGCAAGGAAGGCGAAATTGTTCCTCTTAATGATGGTCCGGTTATGGACATGTACAATTTGACTTATGATGAGATTCAAAAAAATATTTTACAGGTTAGGAAGAAACACTTTCTAGAAAACCTCACATCTCTTGCATTCATCAAAGAAAGGGTGATTGTGACAGATACTAGAAAAAATATAGGAGCCATTACCACAGCCAACTTGGCCTTTGCAGGTGCTACAAGGTAAAACATAGACTACTTGATGGACAAGAAAAACCAATTGGAAAAGAACTTGCAGGCTTCTAAGAAAGAGGTTGAACATCTCCGAGAAGAGTTATAAAATGCAACTCCTGCACAGGTCTATCTGGAAGAACTGAAGATAGCGATACTCAGTGAAGTATCGTCACTGGGAGAGACCATGCAGAATCTTTATGAGGAGCTTGTTACCATGCATAAGGCAGTGGTCCACTCGCATGGGTTGCAATAGAAGTGTAAAGATCATGTCAAAAATATCAAGGTTGTATAATAATCTATTATTATCGTGCATGAATGGTCAATGAAATACAAAGGGGCACTGCTTGAATTAGGAAAGAAGACAAGGCAGAAGGTAGAGTTGGAGAAATCAAATGTTTAGATTCTCATCTAGAATAACAAATAGCTCACCTAGTTCATTTCCACCACTTAGGCCTCGTATGCACAATTGTACAACAACTTGGACTTCTTGGTGAAATCGCATGGGATCCCATCAGTTGACTCACTCACTACGACCAAATGCAAGAATCAAGTCAAGTAGGGGATTAAAGAATACTTGGAACATTTGAGACATATTTCCATCAAGGAAGATCTTGAAGTAAATAGATAATATACAAAAGTACATGTGTGGCCCTGTCCAAATCAATATGATGTTGCTCTTGCTCAAGAGGGAAACACAAACTAGTTCATGTATCTAGATGTCGTGGAGGCTAGAGTTTGCTTCCAACAAGACACATTCACATAGTTTGGGGATGTCATCGTGCAATACAAAGCTTGGCACTATTATGTAACCAAGAAACATCAAGTGGAAGTTGTTGAGCTGGATTTTACCCAAATTCAAGCTTAATTGTTTTGTATTATTAGGTTGTATAGTTGGATCTACCCAATTTTGTCTTATATGGATACATGTGTATTATAACATTATTTTGTAATTAATTTGTAAGTGGAATTTCAAGTGTCAATATTGGAATGTGAAGAGTCGTGATGTAATGAAGTTAAAGAGCCATCTTGTAAAGAAGATTAAGAGTCATGAGGGAAGTCCAAGGGTCACAAGGGGAAGTGAATAATCACCCATTTTGTTATAAATATACCCTCATAACTCATGTAGAAGGCTCTTGGTAGCCTAGCTTTTGGCTAGGCTTAGGCTTAGAATCTTGAGCTTGGGAATTTGTGAGAGCCTTCGCTTCTCCGTAGCATAGAGGGATTATCTTTCTTTGGAGGAGTAGGTGTAGACTTCATGTTCCACTATTGGGGCTAGTGGTCTATCGATGGTATATGTATGATCATAACTTTCACTTAGTAAAAGCTCAGAGCCAACACGTTTTCATGCATATGTTGTGAATATAGTAACACTATTTTTGTCATCTTTGCAATGCATGTTATTTCACTTACGCTTACGCTTATGAACTATTTCATTTTCATTGGTATGAATCTTGTTGGATGCATGTTGTTGTATATTTCCATCATGATTAACTTGTGAACTATTTTGCAGGCTATCTTGTGATATATTTATGCTCCTATGTTCCTTCCAAGCTACGAAATATTACAGGCTTCTAAGGGACTCACTCACCTTCCCTTCGTGTGTCATAACCTTCATGCATTGCACTTGAATTTCCGTAGAGTCATACACTTGTTCCCACCAAAGACACCATACACCATTCTATGTGTTATTGCAGCCAAGGCACATCATTAAATCCCACACATCAGAATCAGGGTCACATTCTAGATGGGACTTCTACACCAAATGGTGTGAGGTCTAATTGGGACTTCATATCGAGGAGATCCCATGAATTTTGGTGGGTCCAACATCGTCACCATAAAGTTGTTCTTAATTTCATCCTTTGATTTTGGTTGCTTCTTGGTAAGATTCATGAACCATGTTAATGCTTGCTTCCTTAAGGCAGCTACGAGTTGAGCCATTTGCTTATCTTCATCAGTAATATCATTTGCAGACAAGAATTTTTCACAAATGAACCAATTCTTTCTTGGATATTTTTCACCCTCATAGAGGGAAATGTCGTTTAATCCAATTTTGTTTGTCAAAGGTTTCGATGCTCCAGATGTCCCAATATTTTTTGACAGGTCGTTAACGATAAGATCGACAGCGGGTGAAATGCTCACAAGTGGGCTATCTCCTTTCTTATCAATGATGTATTCCAAGAATGACTAATCGACCTAGCACACTCTATCTATGCATTCGATGAACAGACTCAGCTTGGGTCGTGACTTTTTGCCGACCGAGTTTATATTTTCAGCTTCTTCGACGGATACTAATTGCGGCATGAGGGGCACGATTTCCACATTGTTGAGTTGGAGAATTACTTGTTCAATTTCATGATCCTCACTATTGGTTTATTTTCATCAAAATTTACGATTTCTGTCTGATTTATGCCATCATATTCATTATGCCAAACAATGGTTATGTTTGAGTAATGTCACGATGTTTGCTGAAGGATTCTCTAACAATAGGATTTTCTATTGATACAGTCAGAATTCATCGAATGGCAGGACTAGAGTAATCAATTTCCATTACATCTACTTTCCCTCTAGGACTTACGAGTAGACCATTGTTCTCTTTTAGAGCGGGCAGTGCTACGTCTCTCAACTCATCTGAGGAGTCCCATGCATCTTCGCTCACATGCGCATGATTTTTCATTTTCATTCTCTAATATTCCTTTCTTATTTTCTCACTTTGTAGTTCTCTCTTGTCCCTTGATATTTTTTGGATATCAATCAACTTCTTGTATTATTGTTTATAGTTATGTTGAGTACTTTCTTGTTGCTGTTTTCTGGCAGTCGATCTTCTTCCTTCCATCTTTATGAATTTTAACTACTCCAACTTCTTTCTTTTTATTTTCTTTATTTCTCACGACTTGCTACCCCCCATGCTGACCCTACTTGGTGTCAGTGAGTGAAGAAGTAGAAAACAACCACGCTTATTTGCTTAAAAAGTAATCCAAAGCTTCCTTTGTATCTTTACACTGGTGTCAAGGAAGTTCTGCTAGTCGGTTTTCCACTTCTGTTGGTCAATATTTATTAGAATTTGCAACAAAGTTCGATATTTGATGATATGATCTGCACCCTTGTAGAGAAGGAATTTATGTATAAGGGTGGGAATCGAGCAAAAGAAGCTATCATGCAAATCATCAAAGAACCTAGTCTTGACACGTTCGATAAGGATTCTTTCTTCTATTGTTCATTCTTCACAAAAATCGTCCAAAATCAACTCGACCCACTCATGCATATTCATTCGATCATCCTTTGATAACTTCAACAAAATTCAGGTATCCGACTCATGTTGAGGTTTTTTCATGAGCAATTTGGTCGAGAAATTTCTTGATCTCTGTTGGGACGCCTTAGATAAACTGCTTGTGCGCTTAGTGAAAAAATCAGCTTTGTCTTCTACTAATGATAGTATGTTCCTTCATGCATAATTCTTCAGGTAGTTATTAATTTTTGTCTCCCACCACAACTATATCTCTTCCAATGTTAACATTTATGCTTGCGTATTTTTTGACTCGAGTCCAAAACTACTGAAAACAGAACCAATGTTGTAATCTATGGAAAAGTGTACATAGTTACCAGTTGCATAGACATAAATCATTCACATAGAAAAGCACATAAGCAAAGAGGAAGAGAAGAGATACAAATAGTTGAGAACCAATGGAAGCACACTTTATATTATATCTCTTAAAATCCAATGAAAATCAATGCATTGATGCATAGACAAATATTTATATCACATCAAGACAGTTACAACAGTCAAACTTTCTGATTAAACTCTAACGAATTCGACTTTAGTTATCATATTAACAGTCGTCTTTACATTGTATACTTTTCGACTCGATTGGATCGACCAGCACCTCCAACACTTGTGTCGAATTGGGAATTAAAGATGTGGTATGATGGTGTTTCCAGTCAACGACAAAAGAAACCAATGTGAAGCCAACATCACAATGGCAATAGATAATCTAATAGCCCACAAGAATTTTAGGGCCCCCCATTTGCTCGATGTTTAATGGGAAGAAAGGAAAGGCAAAAAATGGCATTCCAAATCCCGCTAGTCAAAAATGAATAGATGAAATTAATTTCAGGGTGTCTTGCCCCAAAACCTGAAACCAGACTTGGTGGGGGGCAAAATCCCTAGGTTTTAAAATATTTTTATTTGTAGTTTTAAATATATATTTATATATATATAATATATATATATATTATTATATATATATATTATGTATATAATTATATAATATATATATTATATAATGATTGGCTAAGAGCTCATCTTCCTCAGACATAAGGAAATATGTTAATGACCCAAGATCCATAGGCATCTAGTAGGGGTTAAAGTCCTTGAGTAACAGTGACGAGCCAACCTACATTTGCGGATAGAAACTAGTGATGGTTGTCCCCACTACTAGTTTGATAAGTGAGTTATGATGGGTTTGCTTTTTCTATTGTTGACAATCACATTTGATTTCGCAATTACTAGATATTTGTTCCACACCATGGAGTTGAGAAAATTGACCAAGGTGGTTTGGAAAAGATGACCCTCATTGAGATTCATGCAATAGAGGAAAGGAAAAATGTTGGAAAATATGCAAAGAAAATTAAGGCAAACCAAAGGAGGGGAATGCATGAAATTTCTAATATATTAATATAAAATTAACTATTTATCATACTACTCTTCATGCTTGTGTTGATCTATGAATTCAGGGGCTAAAACCAATCTCAAGTATGGTTGAAGTTCTATTATTTTTATTTGCACGAATCTTGCAATAAATATTCTATGAACCAAACAAGAAACCACTAAGAAACAACCAAATATCCACCAAGAAGACCAGATCCAACCAATGAGATGTTAATCATGAATTATTTTCTTCAGATACGAACCTTTTCTTTTCTCTTTCTTGTCTACAAGTTGGATGGGTGAAATGAGGATGCATAGTTTCTATTTATACTCGTTTTACCATGTTGAATAGGCACGTCTCTAGAGGGAGTTGAATTGAATTAGTAATAGAGTTGATCGACATTAGAGGCTTCTCAAATTTCTTGTTTTTTATAGCAGTGTTATTGCTTATCATTTTGTTCATTCTCCACATGAAGAAAAATCATTTTCTTTGCCAAATATCATCACACATGGAACCCGCAAGCTTCATATGTAGATTGAATAGTGATTCAGAAAGGAATATGATATTCCTTCTTGCAAGGCTTGAACATTTAACTAGTATAGAAATCAACTTTCCGAAGTCATTACCCTCAAATGAAAGTGATATTTGATTACAGTAAACCCTGGAATAATATCATCCACATAACTTCATATCTATAATTTTTTTGGATCTTTTAATGTGCAACTTCTTCTAACGTCCTCATTTCATTTAATACTTCCCTTCCATGGCGGATCATTATTAAATTATTCATGATTAAACAAGAACAAATGTTAAAGCATTTGAACACTATATATTAGGTTAACATCTTTATTCAATGTTTCAAGCCACTGGCTAGGATCATCCATAGGAGCTGTAAACTCAATCCCCTCAACACAGTCTAGGATGTTGTCATGCTTCTTAATCTCCAGGGCACAAACCATTAGATGATTTGTTTAGACTATTAGGAAACAATGCTCGGTTTCTACACATCCCACAAACATATCAAAAGGAGCTTCTTTCCTTGTACTAAATAAGGACCTTGAACCAAAAACAAAACTTTTATAATTCTTGATTTTTTGCGCCTTATCCCTCTAGTAACAATCCTTCTTGTAACAATAATGGTAGAATTCATTTTAAGTCACCTTTTGCTTGGGCCACCAATGATAATAATGACGACATATCAAGAATATCCTCCTTTGTCATTGATGGCAATACTCTCCCCCTTTCATTATTCTCTCCCCATTTGTCATCAATGAAAAATGTGGTGCTACCCCTATTTGCATCTCCCCCTGTTAGTTACTCTTCCTAACTTTATTATCTGTTTTTGCTCCCTTTCACTTCCTTTGTGTTTAGAGGCTAGAACATATATTAGTTCAATCAAATAGACATCTCAATAATGGTTTACGGCATTTTCATCAGTTAAGGTGATTGAAATCCCCTTGCCATGCTTATGTTAGTGCAATATCAGTTGATGAACAAGAAAATGAAAACAAAGAAATGTTAACAACCTATTATGTGTAACCATTCTCCCTGCCACAACTCATTTTTTAAAAATAAGCGGCTATTGAGAAATCAATGAATGCATTAGAATAACGATGTATACTTGTTGTTTTCTTCCTTCTACAAGCACTATTTGAGACAAATTGGATTTCATTAGGCTCTCATGACATCAAAATTTTTCTTAGTAATAGGTTGTCAATGAAACTCTTTAAATCCATGGAAGTCATCTGCAATATTGTATATTCCTATTTTATGATGACAATACATATTGAACTCATTTCCATTCCAACTAATGACCCAAGTACATAAAAGGATTTATCCATGCCAACAAAAGAAGTGTATATTCTAGTTTCTTGATTCTTGCAGTGTTTTGAAGGGTGCCACAATAATTTGGAGCAAAAGGTATGGTGACCAATTGCAAAAGACTAGTATTCATCCTTTCCTAGCATGTTAGCCTAAGTGTTGGACATTTTTGGGCACACTTAGACTTAGGATTTTTCTATTCTTTTTGTGACTTTGCACAACCCAGTCAACTTTGTCATGGAACATTCAACCTTGAAGATGCAAGATAAGTTATGTTCTTCTAACTTTGGTCCTTCTTGTTTTCTTCTCCAAACTTTGGTGGAATTTTGTTTGTGCTTAGTAGGTATATTTTCTCCATTAACTTATTTAGGAGCCCTTATCTTGTTGCTTCTGCAATAACATGCTATGTGTCCAAGATTGAGACATTATAGCATTTTGGAGAAAATGAATCATAAATTATGTTGTATCCAATAGGTCTTTTGGTTTTGTGGCTTGCAAACTGACTTCTAGAAGATTGATAAGGATCTTTTTACTATAATTTTTCTTAGTATAGGCCGTATAATCTCTTTCCTTATGCCCAAAATTAGTACATGAAAAATAGTAACCAGAAAATATTCTTATGTACTAGGATGAATAACATTCTCTTGATGATGTTTTGAAATTGTTCTGCCTTGGAGGAGCCTCAAACGTTTGTTGGTACTTACTGTCTTGGATTATGTATGAATCCTTTGAAATTATATGCATAGATTCTTGGTGAAGTTATTCTTCCAAATTCATCGTGATTTCCTTTTTTTCTTTTATTAGGACTAGAGATATGAAGGATATGACTCTAAGGTCTTTTAGGGCTTTCATCATCTTTGCATGAGGTATCACCTACATAGCCAAGGCCTGATTTTTCAAATGGCGATGTTTGGAAACTGAGGATGTTCTCTAATACTTGAGAACTTTTCAAGTTCTTATTGAGCTTGTCAACCTCATTTCTCAAGGAAACAATCTCTTCTTTAAATCTCTCATAATATTAATCTTTCTTTATCAACTAGATCTTCATTTCTTCTAGCTGAACTTTTAGGGAGTCTAATTCTTCATGTTTCCTTTCTCGTTGATGTTGAAATTTCTAAGTATGAGACATTGGAATTCCCTAGTGCATTATCTGGTTTAATTTCTCCTACTTGTTCATTCCATTAACAAGTTATTTATAAATATAAATATTGAAGTAAACACAAATGTAGCCTTAACTCATATACAGATCAACAACTGAAATAACTGAGACAAGAACACAAGGGACACTGTTATTTTTGGACAATCGTCCCTGGAAAACCCAATGTGGGAAAACCGGTGCAGCAAATATGAGCGTTTTATTATTATGCAATTTCTGAATACAACTAGGATGCCAGAAATGGCTCACCCAACAGAGAATTTCCTCGACAGTAATACCTCTCCTTGAAGACATATATTCCAACTGATCAATCACCAGATGAACGATCCCACAAAAACTATAACAACTCCTTAGCTAGATAGCGAAAGCTACTCCAAGCTTCTCCTCTACTTTGTGTCACTCTAATAGGGACTACGTCACCCTCTCAGCGTACCAACACTCAGTATGCCCCACGAAAATCACTCAGCGCTACCTCTTGGCCCCGCGTAATCTTTTCTAGCCTATGCGTAGCTACTGAAGCCTCTGCATCAGCCGCTTGGCTCTCTGTGTTAGCCCTCTGGCCCTCTGCGTCACCAACGTTTGCCTCTTCAACCTCTGCATAAGTCCTAGATGCCTCTATGTCAACCTCTCCTGACTCTGCGCTGTCTCTCTGGCACTATCTTTGCCTCTCTTTTATGTATTCTCGGCCTCGTGTCGAACTACCCCTCGCTACAACATATCACTAGCTTGATTCTCTCAGCAAACCCTGCTCCAGAAAATCGAACTGATTGGTCAATATGGTGTGTCTCCAACTGACCCTAAGGCCTCCTCTTATACTTTTCCTGTTGGGTCTTCAACAACTGATATTAAGTCCCTAATCAATGGCTAAGATTAGATTTGGCTTGATCCATGTCATTTAGAACATTCTTACCCAGTTTTATATTAATACCCATTAATATTTTAATTTTCCTAAGTTTAGACTTAGGAACTTCATTAAAAATATTAATTATTTTAATACCTCTCCAACCATGTGGGATTTTCCCAAACCATTTCTGGATCTTGGAGATCTTATGTACCTTAGCCTCTCCACCAATTTTCATGGTTAGAGTACATCCAATGCTACCACAAATTAACACTCCCTCTTAGCAAGGGATTTGCTCTAGTAATGCTCCATTACTAAAACATCACATTGATCCTCCGCTCTGATACTTGTGCTGATGCTTAGCCTGCTACCTTACATCATCTGCATTGTTTCTTCTTGTACTGCTACTCATGACACTACCACTTCCACTGCTACATCTAAACTGTAGCTCCCTCTCAATATGTTTCCCATGATGCCCCTAGCACTGCCATTGCTAACTGCTACACTACAATTCAGTTACCGATAAGTAGGTAACCAAATTCTCCCAAATACTGACATCCCAGTCAGTCTGGAAGCCTCGTGAAACTGAAGTTTCCTTTGCTGCTATATTGTGTTATCTTTGCTGCCACTGCGATGCTGCAACACCTCTATGCCTCTCACACTACTACAATCTCCACTGTGCTGCCTTAGATTTCTGCACCCAAGCACTACCTTGCTACCCCACTACACTATGCTCCACCTAACATCTGTCATTCTGCCACTGTCGTTAAGGGCTCCCATAGTCGAATGCGATCCAAGAGTTTAAGCACCTCAAGGATCCTGCCCCTAGTATGTAGTCCTCCTGACTACAACTTGATGTCTCCCCACCTCTTCTCTAGAGGTGCATGAGCACTCATGGCACAGTCGTCATCAGTCTCGACTTCTTTCTCTACCTTAACTAAAGCTGCCTTAGAATTAGAAGCTTCTCCCTTGTTTTTATTCCTAGGACACTGGGATGAATAATGTCCCAACTCCCCACAATGGAAGCACTTCACCTTGGAAATATCCTTCTTCTTCCTCTTCCCTTGTTGTCCTGCAGATGTTAGAGCCACATCCTCCTCCTCTTTCTTGATTCGAATTCCCTTTCCACTACTCCCTTCCTTAGTCAACCATCTGATCTCTTCTTAGAGAAGAGCTACCCACATATCCTCCCATCCTCGAAGAGTGGCCTTGCCCAAAATACTTTGGACAAATCTCCCCCATTCCTCAGAGACTGCATTCAGGGTAGTCCTAACCATAAATTTTGGATCCAGTGTAGACCCCACAAAAGTAAGCTAGTTGCAAATCTCCTACAATATGAGGAGGAATGGATCTATCTCCTCTCCCTTCTGCATTTGATATGACCGTAGCTGATTCTCCAATAGCATCTTCCACTGCACGGAAGTGCCCTGATACAAGGTCGTCAAAGTATCCCACATCTCCCTTGTTTTGTTCTTTTCAGTAATATGTGGTATGCCATGATCTTTGACCCCATCTAGGATCATGCACTTCGCCCTCTCAATTGCATCCTCACACTTCTCATTCTTAATTGGGTCGACCTGGATAGCCACAAATCTTAAGGCAAAGTCCTTGATGCGATGTCGATCTAGAACTACCAAGATCCTGGCCTTCCAGATGACAAAGTTGGAAGCTCCGTCTAACTTGTCCTGATCCCTCAATTCGTTCATGGCCATTTCAAATCCTCTTTCAGACTCCTTCTGAGATTCAACTTCTCTCCTGGAAATCTCCCTCTAAGTCCTGATTTCCCTCCTCGAAATCCTCTCACCAACTGTCAAACCGCTCCTCTCCAATCCTCCTTGCAACTGTAACTTGGATCTGTATTTCTTGGCTAGAAATCCGTCAAGGTAGCAACTCCCTCTACCTTAGTTCTTTCCCCTTAGGTGTTGTTCTTCTCTTATAGAATCAACAGCCCACCAGCTTCTCAATCACAATCTGCCCGCAGTTTCCAATCTCCAACAACTGAAGAAACTGAGCCTATTAAGATCTGTGCAATCCTGGCAACGACATAATCTGCTCTTCTTGGCCACAAGGTCAATCCATCCTGACTAAGAAAGATGAACAGGCACTGTGTAGGTCTGATCTGCCCCTCTCTTCCTTTTCACTGACCCTCTTCCTGGCTCGAAATGATGACGTAGGGCCTCTGCATCACTTCTTCTCTGCTACTTCTGCTTTGGAACAACATTATCTCTCGAGACAGTTGCTACTGCTACAAATTCTTCAGATTACTACTGGTGCCTTCAATTATCTTGTGATCTGCAATGCTCTAATACCATGTTTTAATTTCTAAGTCTGACACATTAGAAATCCCTACTGCATTATCTGGTTTAATTTCTCCTACTTGTTCATTCCATTAACAAGTTATTTATAAATATAAATACTAAAATAAACACAAATGCAACCTTAAATAATATACAGATCAACGATTGAAATAACTAAGACAAACACACAAGGGACACCATTATTTTTGGACAATCGTCCCCGGCAAAACCCAATGCGGGAAAACCAGTGCAACAGATATGAGGGTTTTATTATTATGCAGTTTCTGAATACAACTAGGGTGCCAAAAATGGCTCACCCAACATAGAATGTCCTCAGCAATAATACCTCTACTCAGAGATAGATATTCTGGATGATCAAACACCAGATGAATGATCCCACAACAACTATAACAACTCCTTAGCTAGATGACGAAAGCTACTCCAAGCTTCTCCTCTGCTCTATGTCACTCTGATAGGGACTGTGCCACCCTCTCATCTCACCAGCACTCAGTCTGCCCCACAAAAATCACCCAATGCTACATCTTGGCCCTGCGTCATCTCTGCTAGCCTCTGCGTCATCCCCCTGGCTCTTTGTGTCATCCCTCTGGCCCTCTGTGTCACCCATGTTGGCCTCTTCAACCTCTACGTAAGTCCCAACTACCTCTATGTTAGCCTTTCCTAGCTCTACATTGTCTCTCTAGCACTATCTCTACCTCTCTACTACGTATTCTCGACCTCGTGCCAAACTACCCCTCGCTACAACAGATCACAAGCTTGATTCTCTCAGCAAGCCCCGCTCCAAAAAATCGAACTGACTAATCAATATGGTGTGTCTCCAACTGAACCTCAAGACGCCTCTTATAATTTTCCTATTGAGTCTTCAATGACCGATATTAAGTCCCTAATCAATGACTAAGATTATATTTGTCTTGATCCATGTCATTTAGAACATTCTCACCCAATTTTATGTTAATACTCATTAATATTTTAATTTTCCTAAGTTTAGACTTAGGAACTGCATTATAAATATTAATTATTTTAATATCTCTCCAACTGGATGGAATTTCCCCAAACCATTTCTGGGTCTTGGAGATCTTCTGTGCCTTCGCCTCTCCACCAATTTTCACGGCTAGAGCACATCCAATGATATAAGAAATCAACAATTGATGCAATTTTTCTTAAAGCTTGCTAAAATTCTTAGATATTTCTTCTTCTCGGAGCCTTAGGAAAATAACTTCTTCCTTTGTATGGTCAAGGTCTTGATTCTTTTATTAAATATCTTTATTTTCTATTATCAATCTACTGATTTCTTTTAGAACAACCATTAGCTCAACTTCAAGGTTTACTTCAACCTTTACTTTAATGTCTTCATTGTCTTTCATGTTTTTGGTTCCTTCCTCTATTTCCATTTATTCATGATCATTTTTGTGCTCTTGTTGTGGTTCAACAAACACATAGTTGGATTCTTCATTGACTTTTGTAGTTTTTCCCAAAGTCTTTTAGCCGAAGAGCATTAACCCACCTTGCTTTTTACACAATCTAATAGACTACTAAAGATTGCTTCCATCTCTTTTGCATTGTATTCTTCTGACTCCTTGGTAGTTGTGTCTCCTTAACAACTAATTCAAATACATCATATCCTAGGGCCATCAAATAGAACTCCATTCTTTTGTTCCATAGTACATAGTTCATTCCATCGATTAATGGAGCTTTGCCAACCTAATTTACATTTTGTTTCATGATTGGGAGGATATATCTTCATAAGGTTCAGAGCATTTCCTTCTTGAATTTTCCATTTGTGTTTGTACGGTATACCTTCTAGCTTTTAGACTATGCTTGAAGGTATTGGCTCAGATACCAATCGTTGGAAATATTGAGGCGGGAGTGAATTAGTATTTCTTTACAATCATTATATTATGCCAATTAAGATCATTAATTAAACCAGAACACAAGATGTACAATAAGAAAATAATTTTATTAATAAAAATGATAAGGAATCCAATCCTTTTACAAACAACCAGTCTCTAATATGTACAATGAAATTCTAACTCCTTCAAGGCTCCACCCTTGGTTTCAACAAGGCTCCAACCTCTTATGAGGACTCCAATCCTCAAAGACAATTCAAGCTCCAACCTTGTATGAGGAATTCAATTCTCTAGGGATCCAACCCTCTCTACTTGCTTCAATCTTTTAAAGTGGCTTCAATACTGCTTCAAGTCTTCCAAAATCTTCTTCAACAACAATTGAAATATCTGTTCAACAATACCCCAACAATGCTTTAAGGATGTCTCCATTACTGCTCCAAGAATTACTTCAAGAAATGCTTCTAGATGGCCTCCAAGATAGTCTGGTTCAATTCAAGTTCAACTTCAACAAGGATTCAAGATTAAATGAAGGTTTCCCCAAGGCTCTTCATGTCTACTCAAGTAATATTTCAAAATATCTTCAATAATGGTGCTTCAACAATTCTCCAAGAATGTTTTCACTCTTCAATATTACGTCAAAGTATTGGAGGAGGATGTCTGCTCCACAAGGTGGTCAAAGTCAGCTTCAATAAGATGCTTAGATATGCTCCAAGAAGTCTCTTCAAACAAGGTTGTGAAAGAAGGAAAAATTATTCTCAATAAGCTTGTTCCAATGATGGATAAATCTACATGGAACTAGATTCAACTTTGCTTCAAAGAATATAAGAGAGGTTGCTCCAACAATGCTTGATGTTTGCACATGAATCTTCTTTAAATATTCAACAAGGTATCCAAAAGGCAGTTCCATCATTGGTCTTAAGTTTGCTTCAGGTCTTCCCTTATCCCAACTCAATTTTTCTCTCAAAATAGGCTAAAACATTGCTCCAAGTTGAGGCCAAAATTTTCTCTAAAATAAGCCCAAGGTATGTTCAAGAGGGGGTCTAAGTGCAGCTCCTAACAAGGCCAAATATTTGTTGCTTCATAGGGCCAAGGTTTATTCTCATACGGTCGAGGCATGTTGATGCCACAAGGTCAATCTTGTTGCTCCCATAGGGCCTATACAAGGCTAAGACAATGCCCTATTATAGATTGGGGGCTTGTTCACAAGAAAGCCAAACTCTGCTCATAAAATATTAAGGCCTGAATCAGAAACTTAGACCAAAAGCCTTATTCAAACATAGGTATCGATTTCTAGTCTTAAGAAGGCTTGAAGTGCTCCTGAACTAGGCCAAAATTTTGTGTTATCACAAGGTCGAAGTCACCTTTCTTCATAGGGCCGAAGTTACCTTTCATCACAGGTACGAACTGTAATAAGCTACAAGATGAAACTTAGAAGAGGTTAAATTCAGGGGCTAAAAACAAGCTCAAGAATGGTTGAAATTCTGTTCTTTTTACATGGAAGAATCCTTCAAGAAATCTTCTAAGAACCAAACAAGAAACCACTAAGAAACTACCATATATCCACCAGGAAGACCAAATCCAACCAATGGGATGTCGATCATGAATTCTTTGCTTTAGATCTGAACCTTTTCTTTTATCTTTCTAATCTACCGAGTTGGACGGGTGAAATGAGGATGCATAGGTTCTATTTATACTCATTTGACTATGTTGAACATACACATCTCTAGAGGGAGTCGACTTGAAATAATAATAGAGCTTACATGCATTAGAGGTTTCTCAAATTTCTTGTTTTTATAGCAATGGTATTACTTAGCATTCTGTTCATTCTCCACATGAATGCAGACCCTTTTCTTTGCAAAATATCATCACACATGGAATCCACAAGCTTCATGTGTAGATTGAATAATGATTCAAAAAGCCAAATGATATTCATTCCTGCAAGGCTTGAACATTTCACCAGTACAAAACTCAACTCTCTAAAGGCATGATCAATTACCCTCAAATGAAAGAGATATTTGATTATAGTAAAGCCTGAAATAATATCATCCACATAACTTCATATCTGCAATTGTTTTGGCTCTTTTAATGTACAACTTATTCAAACATCTTCGTTTCATTTAATACTTCCATTCCACAGAGGATCGTTATTAAATTATTCTTGATTATGCAAGAGGAGATGGTAAATCATTTGAACACTATATATTAGGTTAGCATCTTTGTTCAATGTTTCAAGCCAATGGCCAGACTTATCCTTAGGACATGTAAACTCATTCCCCTCAACATAAACTAGGATATTTCCATTCTTCTTAATCTCCAAGGCACAAACCATTGGATGAGTTGTTTAGACTATTAGGAAACAATGCTCGGTTTTTGCACATCCCACAAACATATCAAAAGGAGCTCCTTGCCTTATATTGAACATGGACCTTGAACAAAAAACATAAATTTTATAATTATCGATTGCTTGCACACTATCCCTCATGTAACAATCCTCTTTGTAATAGTAATTGTAGAATTCACTTTAAGTCACTTTTTGCTTGGACCATCAATAACAATAATGATGACATCTCAACATATAAGGTTTAAGAAGTTGACCGCTAACTGGAATTGCAACTTCACCCTCATCAAGGTTGGTTAAATAGAAATAATCAACTCCAATAATTTCATGAGCCTTGTATGGGTAGGGTTCATCATCTATCATCACTAGATTTCGTTTTTCAAATCCTTCCCCCTGAACATTAAGATTAGAGTTCTTCTTAGTTCCATGCCTCCCTTTTCTTTTCACCCTTTGATTATATGTATGTGTTAAAATGTCTAAATGGAAAGTGAAGACAATTCCTCAAGGTTAATATCATCATTTGAATGGAATATTCATTCCCTATACTACCCCTCTCTTCCAAATTACTATTCACTAAAGGAGTTTGAAAGTCAAAATGTTGCCAAGAAACATCAAGGTTTAAAGGTTATATGTGTTCACTTTGATTAGAATTACTTCCCTCAACCTCATTATTAATATTCTCTTTTGAAGAAACATGGAATATAGAGAAATCATGAGGATAGCCATTGGTTGATATCATTTATTAGTAGAGTCAAGATGGCTCCATAACTCTTCACCAGAATTGGATGCTCGATAGATAGTATCACTTAGGTCTTGTACATGGTACCTCATAGTAGGTTCTCTATATAGTATAAATGGTTTACCATCAAGAGTGGGAATATTACCATATTCTAAATCCATTTGTATGTTCCCCACTAAGGCAATAAACCACTTATGACATAGAAATAGGCCGCATCCATTAGGGATATCTATCACAACAACATCCCTAAGCATTGATATGTCAAGACAAGCAACAAAAGTAACTTTTAAGTCCTTAACAAGGCCATGAACCTTGACATATTTAGAATAAAAACCAAAAACATTCCTATAAGGTCTAGTGATTTTCAATTCAAGTTTATTCATGAATTCAATGGAGTCTCATTAGTAAAAGCTCTAGAATAAAAAAATATAGTTATAAAGTAATAAATAGTTAACTACCAATGTGAGGAAGAAAGGTAGATGTTGAGAACACATTTATATTTGAGGGGGGGAGGGGGTGTAATCAGTGTAAGACAATATTTACCTATTTAAACCTTCATGAACCATAATAAACCAATCACATATGAGATCTATCAATTACAGACATGGAACACATAATTTACATGGAAACCCTTTTAGGAGAAAACCACAATTTTTTTTTTTTTTGTAGGAACCAACCTACCAGAGACACTGATCCCCACTAGTACAAACCATGGTTGGCAATAACCTACTCTTATAGGTATCTGTAGACATCAATGTACTGGAGACACCAATCCCCACTTCTGCAAATATTTGTAGGTGCCAACCTATTGGAGACACAAATATCCACTACTATGAATATTCATATGCATCAACCTATTGGAGACACCAACCCCCACCGCTACAAATATTCATAAGCAGAAACCTACTAGAGACACCAATTCCCACCACTCAACACCAACTTAGAAAGAGATGACAATTCCTCTATTTGAATACCAACCTTCAATTCAAATCTTCTTTAATGTATGTAATTTCTTCAAAAGATTATAACACTCACATTAATTTCATTGAGTCTTCTTGTTACTTCTGCCTTCATCAGGTCTACTCACTACTTTTTCCTTTACCAGGTATGTTCACGACTTCTCCCTTCACCAGATTTGACTAAAATTTAAGACTCCAAATCAAATTTATGGTACTCTCCCAAAGCTGAAAAAATATCAACCCCCACTCAAGTTATCAGTTTTCCTTTTCACTCCATGCATTTAGTTTTAAATCCAAGCATGATAAAAATTCTAAAATCTGGAAATGACAATAATTTTCTGAAAACACAAATTTAGAGATTTTACAACTATTGAAATTGCAGAAATAAAACAAAGCAAAATTATGACGGCCACACACAGAAAATAACACAGTGATTTTTGGTCAGTGTGACCTTGGAAAAACACCCTACAACTCTTAGGGAAAACTAGTTTGGGGGCTCTTCTTTATTTCTGAAAATGCTTTTACAGAAAAAACTGAAATACACAGTAAAAATTCCAGCAACCACAAATTCAACATATCTCAATTTCTGTGCTTGAACTCCGCCTCAAAAATCATGCCAATCAGCAAAAAACCAAAACAGAAAATTTTCCAACAATAAAACAAAATTAAATACTATACGACCAACCTCAAAAAATGTGCCCATAACTTGTTGTATGGATTGTAAGGACCGTACTAATTTCAGCAGTATGACTGCCTCGAAATTCATGCCCAGGTCTGCCTCAAAATTCGTGCCCTTGATGTTGTTCCTCTTCCTCAATTTCTGTGATGTCCCTCTTCCTCGATTTTTGTGCCTTTCTCCTGTTGTACAGTTTTGCATTGGGATGCATGCCAATAAACGTTGCTGTCTAGTTTTGCTAAAATGTATTTTTGCTACTCTCCTTCACTTCCTCATTGCTCGAAAATTTTCTCCTTGCTCTCTCTTCTATTTCCCTCAAATGCACACGAAAGAATGAATGATCTTTTCCTCTTATCTTCTCCTTTTATTCTCTAAATGAACTTTTGGGTTACCCTAAGATCTAATGGCTAAGATTCATTTAGATCTAGGGATGAGAATAAATGTGCATATAATTTTCACTTTCTATTTTTTAACTCACCCACTTAAATAAAGACCCACTTAACCTTTTATTTCCATAATCACTTTTTCACTTTCTAATTCTTCATTGACTTTAATGAAGTCACCTTTAAATTAGAATGTAAATTTATCACTTATAAAGTCACTTTTAAATTAGAATGTAATTTTACCACTTATAAGTCACTTTTAAATTAAATTGACTTTACCACTTATAAAGTAGCTTTAGGAGAAAAGTAAAAAATAAATTTGGACACTTTTCCCTAGGCCAAAGATCAAAGCCTTAGGGAACCACTTGTCCTCTGGTACCCAAATTTTAACACTCCCACTTACTGAGGAAAGTGTTCCTCACAACTCCCATCTTGTCTCTGAAGTAGACATGCTTGCCCCGTGGTAAGGCTTTGGTGAAAATGTCTGCTACATGCTCATTTGTGGAAATGTACTCAAGCTGGACAACTCCCTTTTGGACATAGTCTCTAATGAAGTGATACTTGATCTCAATATGCTTTGACCTGTCATGAAAAATTGGATACTCCGTTATTTTTATGCAACTCTGATTATCACAGTAAATTACTGAAGGTCTTAATGTCTGACTAAATATACCAAACAACATCTTGTGATGCCATATGGCCTCACAACTAGCCAAACTAGCAACCATATACTCTACCTCAGCTGAGCTCAATGCAACTGACTGTTGTTTCCAGCTAATCCACGACACAACTGTCGAACCCAACCCAAAATAGCACTTGGAAGTACTCTTCTTATCTAAAGCACAACCTGCCCAATCTGAATCTGTGTTCCCTGCCAGTCTCACTCCATCACCCTGTCTATAATCCAAACTAAAATCCACAGTCCCCTGCAAGTAACGAAGAATGTGTTTTGCAACCACCCAATGCACTGTCCTAGGCTCACACATGAACTGACTCATAATGTTAACTGCAAAACATATATCTGGTCAAGTGTTAACCAAATACATCAAACAACCAATCAATTTTCTATATAGAGTAGGATCCACCAACTCGGAATCAGAAGCGTGAAGCTTCTTCCAGTTAGTGATCATAGGTGTAGACATGGGCTGTAGCCCTCCATGTGAAACTTGCTAAGAATTTCCACAATGTACTTCCCTTGTCCCAGGAAGAAATGCTCCTCCTCCTTCCACACCTCCAATCCGAGAAAGTAATGCATCAAGCTAATATCCTTCATCTCAAACTCTAAAGCAAGATCTCTCTTATAGCCCTCAATGAGTCTCTCTGCACCATTGATAATCAAGTCATCAACATACAACACCAGAATGAGAGGCTCCTCACCCACCACAATGAAGTATAGGTTCAGATCAACCTCACTCTTTGTGAAACCCAACTACTGCAAGTATGTATCAATCCTTGAGTACTAAGCTCTAGGAGCTTGCTTCAAGGCATAGAGTGCCTTTTTCAATATGCATACATGGGACTCCTTCCCATGCACCTCAAAGCCCTATGGTTACTCAATATAAACCTCCTCCTAAATGAAGCCATTGAGAAATGTGGTCTTCACATCCATCTAGTGGATCTTCCAACCCATCTCTACTGCAATCGATATAATGGAGCGAATAGATGTATACCGAGCTACGGGAGTGAAGGTCTCCTCATAGTCAACTCCCTCTACCTGTGAGAACCCTCTCGCCACAAATCGAGCCTTGAACTTTTCGATGCTACCATCTGCAACATGCTTTATCTTGTAGAGCCATCTGGAAATAACAACTGATTTACCTTTAGGCCTCGGCACTACCTCCCAAACATCGCTCTTCATAATAGAAGAATACTCCTCCATCATGGCCTCTCTCTAGACCTGCTGGCTGACTGCCTCCTCATAACTAGAAGGCTCGGAATCAACAATGCTTGTTACCAATGCCATGTAACTACAGAACTTCTCAGGTGGTTTACTCTCTCTACCTTGTCTCTTTGGCCCAATAGCTGATGTGGCCTCGCGCAAGGTATCTTGAAGCCACTTGGGATTCCTCTTCCTTGAGCATACTTCTCCCACCGAAGTGAAAGAATCCTAATCATCATAAGAAACCTAAACTTCTGAAGGCCTGCCAACTGGCCTCATGCTTGAATCTGTGCCTGTAGATGATGAAGTACTATGTGAACTATACATTAGTGGACTACCTTGTGAATTTCTCTACGGACTGCCCTGCATGCTGCCCGAAGAACCACCCACCTGACTCTGAGAGTCACTGATCACTGATGGACCTGACACTGTAATCGATGTACCTCTTGATCCTTGACCACGGATCCCTGTGACTGACTCAGCTGCTCCTGAGGGTCTAGTGACTCTGATACTCTAACTCTCGTGACCTCCTAAAAGCTCTCTCCTCCTCGAACTTCACATCTCACTTGACAACCACTTTCCTCTGTGCAGGAATATAAAATCTTTCGAGGTCTCGCTATAACCCACAAAGATTCCCTTGTCTATAGTGGGCTCTAGCTTGGTACTGTTCTCCTTGGGGACAGATGAATATGTAAGGCACCCAAAGATACAAAAGTGCCCAACATCAGGATTCTTCCCAAAAAAAGCCTCCTTCAGAGTCACATTCCCCAAGGCACAATGTGGACTCCTGTTTTTCAAGCACACAGCAATGTTGCAGGCCTCTACCCACAAAAATTAAGGTAACCCCTAATCATGAAGCATGACTTTGGTAGCTCCTGCAATGGATCTATTCTTCCTCTCTGCAACCCCATTCTGTTGGGGAGAGTAAGGAACTGTGAACTCCCTCCTAATGCCTACCTTAGCACAAAAATCAAGAAACTCACCAAGGGTATACTCCCCTCCATTGTCCAACCTGAGGACCTTGATCTTCCTACCTGTCTGGGTCTCCAATACTGCTTGAAGACCTCAATCTTGGTCTTCAAGAAATAAATTCAGGTCTTCCTAGAGTGATCATCAATGAATAAAACATAGTACTCATATCCACTCAAGGATACATGAGACATCCAACCACTCACATTGGTATGAATCAAGTCAAGGATCTCGTCGCTCTGTTGTCACTGTTGGGAAAAGGGGATCTACCAAACTTCTTCATAGCGCATCCTCTGCATATATCAAGGTGATTAGAACTGAAATCTGGCACATTAGTGGTGATCTCCCGCAATGTACTCAAGGCCCCATGATACATGTGCCCCATCCTGCGGTGCCAAATCTCACACAACTCAGAACTACTAGATTTGATGTCGGTCCTATCTTGGGTGTTGCTACTCAATGGCATCAGGGGCTAGAATGAGAACTTGTACACCTTGGCATGGTGCACACCAATCTATCTAGCTGAAGAAACTGGAGTTCCCCTATTATATATAAGCACCTGCCCTCTCCTGAACAACACATCATACCCTCTATCCTCAAGTGTTGAGACGGATATCAGGTTCTTCTTCATTCCAGGCACATATAGAACATCTAACACTTTCAAGAGAAGTTTGGGTCCTCTAGTAAATGTCAATTTCCCCACAGCGACTACTCTAACAATGTTGTCATCACCAAGTACTACCTCCATATCAGTATCACCCTCTGAAAGCTCTAAGAAGTACTCTCTGACTCCTATCATGTGGCAGGAAGCGCCACTGTCAACATACCAAATGCTAGAATATGCTCTGCGAGTAGCGGGGAATGCACACTCCCTCTGAACCTGTATGGTAGGTGATCCTACACTAGTAGCCTCACAAGCTATGAACCCAAACTCCCGATCAAATCTCTCTGAGAAGTTCTCTATCTCTGCAGAAGCTGCCATGGGTTTGTCTTTCCCTTTCTTATTCTTCTTCTCCGGACACACAACAACATAGCGTCCCAACTTTTGACAATTCCAACATTTGACTTTGGAATAGTCCTTCTCCTTTTCCTGCTGCTTTCCTTTACCTTTGCCTTTGCCTCCATTGTTGGAAGCTTGCTTCTTTGCTCTGCCCTTCTTGCTTCTTGCTAACAATGCCACAATGTCATCCTCCTCCACGTGTTTGGCTGCCCCAAGATGGTATTGGGTGCAGAGCCTGATTATCTTCTTTATTTAGAGGTATCGCCACATTTTACCGTAGTTCGTAATGTGGCAAAAATGTTGCCTGTAAAATATATGTTGCTTGGGGGTCCAAGGGGGTCGGATCCCCTGAAGCTAAAAATAGATGTAAAATTGTCTTGTAAAATGTTGTAATTTCGTAGTCAATTTGGGTCATTCATTAGGCGAAGATCTGACGGTAGAAGTTATGTTTAATTTAGGGTTTTTTCCCTAGAAGGAAACCCCTCGCTATACATGACGGAATTGTAATTCATTTATGTAGATCTGTATTCTGAGCGAGAAGAGAGAGGAGATTGAGCAAGAGAAAAGAAGGAATTACAACGGATATGTTGTAGGTTGTATCTCTTCAGTTTGTTTGATAATATAAAAGGAAGGACTGGTTGTTTCTCCATGGACATAGCCCAAATTGGGTGAACCAGGTATATCTGTGTCTCTCTTGTTTTATGTGTTTTTTGTGTTTATATTTCTGCAATATTTTATGTGTTCCATTGCTTTGTAATATATAATTTTCTAATAAATGGTCTGAGAGCCAAAGGTCTATTTGGCTGATAAACTCGCAGGAGAGAAGGGTTCCTGGTTTGAGTGGGAGCAATGGTGAAAGATGGTAGGTTTAGGGTCGAAAAATTTAACGGCCAAAACTACCAATTGTGGAAGATGCAGATGGAAGATTATCTATATCAGAGAGATATGTACCAACCATTAAGCGAAAAGGCAAAGAAGTCGATGAGTATGACAGACACAAAATGGGATATTATTGACAGAAAGGCACTTGGAACAATAAGGTTATGCCTAGCGGCGTCGGTAGTGTTTAATATTTCAAAGGAAATGACAACAGAGGATTTAATGTTGACATTGCCCAAACTATATGAAAAACCCTTGGCCTCAAATAAGGTATTTCTTATGAAGCGTTTATTTAATATGAAAATGTTAGAAGGTGGATCTTTTGCTGATCATTTAAATGAATTTAATACAGTTAACAATCAGTTAAGTTCTGTAGGGGTAACTTTTGATGATGAAGTTAGGGCTCTGTTATTTTTGTGCTCATTGCCAAAAAGTTGGAATGGTTTAGTTATGGCCATTAGTAACTCTGTCTTTGGATCTAGTACTTTAAAGTTTGATGATGCTGTTAATGCAATCCTTAGGGAGGAAATGCGATGGAAAAGCTTCGGTGAGACATCAGGTAATGCTTTGACTGCAGAGACTAGGGGAAGAAAAATGGAAAGAGGAAAGAGCCCAAGATATTGCAGTAAGTCAAAGAAAGGCAGATCCAAGTCCAGATCAAGGATAGTGTGCTGGAAATGTGGGAATGAAGGACACCTAAAGAAAGACTGCAAGTCTCAGAAGGGAAAAGAATGAGACGTGCAGCAAGAAAACAATCATGAAGCGAATGTGACAGGTGATGTGTTGCAAGGTACTTTGATTCTTTCTTTAGAAAATATTATTGATGCCTGGGTGGTAGATTCAGGGGCCTCATTCCATGCCACACCTGATAGGAAACATTTTCATGATTATGTTCAAGGAGATTTTGGACAGGTTCGATTGGGTGATGATAAACTCTGTAAAATCATTGGAATGGGTATAGTTTTCATAAAACAATAGAATGGAAATCAATGGCCATTGAAGGAGATAAGACATGTTCCAGATCTTAAGAAAAATCTTATTTCAACAAGACAATTGGGAGGTGAATGCTGTGTGACTACTTTTACATATAAAACTTGGAAGGTCGCTAAAGGATCCTTGGTAATAGAAAAAGGAGAAAAGGTTGGTACATTGTATTTATGCAATGGTATTTCTAATTTTGTCAATGCTTTAACCTCTACAGGATAAAATATGACATTGTGGCATTATAGGCTTGGGCACATGAGTGAGAAGGGGATGCAGATTCTTCACTCAAGAAATTTATTGCCAGGTTTGAAACAAGTTGATTTAAAATTATGTGAGAATTGTGTTTGGAAAACAAAAGAGAGTCAAATCCTCAAAGTTGGGAAAGAAAAAAAGAGCGAAAAATTAGAGTTTGTGCATACAGATGTACGGGGACCTGCTCAGGTATCATCTCTTGGTGGCTCTCATTATTATGTTACTTTTATTGATGATGCAACTAGAAAAACTTGGATTTATTGTATTCAAAATAAATCTGATGTATTTGATACTTTCAAGAAATGGAAAGATTTGGTTGAAAATGAGACAAGAAAAAGGTTGAAGTGTCTCTGGTCAAACAATGGAGGTGAATATTGCAGCAAAGAGTTTGATAGGTACTATTCAGAGAATGGAATTTGCAAAGAGAAGACAGTTCCAGGAACACCACAAGAAAATGGTGTGTGAAAAAGGATGAACATGACAATCATGGAGCATGCAAAGTGCATGAGATTGCATGCAGGATTGCCTTTACAATTTTGGAAAGATGTTATAGATACTGCTATTTATCTAATAAACTGAGGGCCTTCAAGTTCCTTGGATGGTGGTATTCCAGAGGAGGCATGGACAGGTAAAAAGGTAAACTACTCATTTTTAAAAACTTTTGGTTGTGAAGCTTTTGTCCACATTAATAAAGAAAATAGAACAAAGCTTGAGGCAAAATCAAAGAAATGTACTTTTATTGGATATAGTGTTAATGATTTTAGTTATCGCTTTTATGATTATGAAAAACGCAAAATCATTAGGAGCATATATGTCTAATTAAATGAAAATGTTTTGTATAAATATCATTTGCATGAAAAGAAACAAGAAAAAAGAAAACAAAGAATACACAATGCTTGATGAGATCACAGAAAAAGTGATGGTGGTTGAAAATCATAATGATCAATGGCCAGAACAACAAGCACCTCAAACACATGAAAGTGGTGTTAGAAGATCTACCTGGATAAGTAGACCCCCTGAACAATACTCTCCTTCATTATATTATGTATTATTAACTAATTTTGGTGAACCAGAATGTTATGAAGAAGCAATGCAGGTAGAAACCAGGAAGAAGTGGGAGCAAGCCATGAAAGAAGAGATGGATTCCTTAGCACATAACAAGACTTGAGACTTAGTCAGGTTGCCTGTAGGTAAAACAAAATTGCAGAATAAATGGGTTTACAAGTTGAAGGAAGAAGATGGAGGTAGAAAAAGGTATAAAGCTAGACTTGTGATGAAAGGGTTTGCATAGAAAAAGGGTATAGACTTTGATGAAATATTTTCTCCTGTTGTTAAAATGACTTCAATTAGAACTGTTTTAAGTCTAGTAGCAGCTAAATATTTTCATCTTGAGCAGTTAGATGTAAAGACAGCTTTTTTCCATGATGATTTGGAAGAAGAGATATATATGCAGTAGCCACAAGGATATGAAATAAAAGGGAAAGAGAAACTAGTGTGCAGGTTGAAGAAGAGCTTGTATGGCTTAAAACAGGCTCCAAGGCCATGGTATCTAAAATTTGATAGGTTTATGTCTAAACAAGGTTATACTAGATGTCACTCTGATCATTGTGCTTATCTCAAGAGGCAAAGTGATGGAAACTATATTATATTGTTATTGTATGTAGCCGACATGCTTGTTGCAGGGTCTAACATGCAGGAAATAAATGTGCTCAAAAGAAAATTGGCGAACTCATTTACAATGAAGGATTTGGGTGTTGCAAAACAAATCCTTGGTATGAGAATAACTAGAGACAGGAAAAATCGCAAATTAACATTGTCTCAAAGTGAGTACATAGAAAAGGTGTTGAAAAGGTTTAATATGCAGAATGAAAAACCAGTTAGTATACCTTTGGCTAGCCATTTCAAATTAAGTAAGGAGGAGTGTCCCAAGACGCAAGAAGAAATGACTGATATGTTTAGAGTTCCATATGCATCAACAGTTGGAAGCTTAATGTATGCAAGGGTATGCACAAGGCCTAATATTGCACATGTTGTGGGAGTTGTAAGCAGGTACATGAACAATGTAGGAAAAGAATATTGGATGGCGGTGAAGTGGATTCTCAGGTATTTGAGAGGTACCACAAATCAAGCATTATGCTTTGGTGGTTCAAACATTGCTCTACACGGATATGTTGATGTAGATATGGTGGGTGATAGAGATAACAGGAGGATCACAACAGGGTATGTGTTTATTGTAGGTGGAACAACTGTCAGTTGGGTCTCAAAATTGCAAAGTGTTGTTGCACTCTCAACAACAAAAGCAAAGTATGTTGTTGCTACAGAGGCCAGTAAAGAAATGATTTGGTTACAAAGGTTTCTGGATGAATTGGGTAAGAAGCAGGAGTTGGGCGGGTTATAGCGCCATATATTTTACAAAGAACTTTGCATTTCATTCCAAGACTAAACATATACAACTCAAGTACCATTTCATACGATCAGCATTGGAAGATGGACAGTTGAAGCTGGAAAAGATACACACTAGCCAAAATCCTCGCAATATGTTAACAAAAGTTGTAACCAGGGAAAAACTGAGAATTTGCTCAGTTTCAATTGGTCTTCAAGTATGATGAAGAATATGAAAAACAGTCAGGTCCAAATTAGAGTCATTGTCTAGCAAATGAAGCAGCGATGGAGTTGCTATAATCAGTCTCCAAGTAGGATATTGTTAGGTGTGGAGCCTAATTATATTATTTATTTAGAGGTAGGAGGAAATATGATGGTAGAATTTATGTTTAATTTAGGGTTTTTTCCCTAGAAGGCAACCCCTCGCTATATATGAGGGAATTGTATTACGTTTATGTAGATTTGTATTCTGAGCGAGAAGAGAGAGGAGATTGAGCAAGAGAGAAGAGGGAATTACAACGGATCTGTTGTAGGTTGTATTACTTCAGTTTGCTAGATAATATAAAAGGAAGGATTGGTTGTTTCTCCGTAGACGTAGCCCAAATTGGGTGAACCACGTATATCTGTGTCTCTTGTTCTATGCGTTTTGTGTTTATATTTCTGCAATATTTTATGTGTTCCATTGATCTGTAAAATATAATTTTCTAATAGATGTTTCTTTATGATCTCATTATGAATGCAGTCATCCCACAACCTCTCTCAATCGGGAAGGTTTTCCCATGCAACAATGCCATCCATAAAATTCTCCCAAGTCTTGGGAAGACCATTCAAAGCAATCCTCACCAACTCAGTGGGTGCAATGATCTCACCTACAACTACCAACTCATCTCTTACTAAAGTGATCTTTGTGAGGTATGTTGTAGCACTGTCAGCCTTATCCATTTTAATGGCCTTTAGTTTCTCCTTTAGGACCATTTTCTGTTTTCTTTGAGCTCTAGTAAAGACTGTTCAAGGTTGTCCACATCTCATGTGCATAAGTCTTTCCTCTTAGATGAGGAATAACATGATGTTTGATTCCTTCCAAAATCAATCTTTTTGCCTTAGCATTCTTTTTGTTAAACTCTGCCAACTGAACAGGGTCAGCCCATAAAGCCCCAGCCTTCTACTTCCTTAAAGATGCTCTAGGTTCTCTCCTTCCATGCACTATAGTTGTTCTGCCCATCCAACCTGTCTTCAACTCTCAAACCCAAAGACATGTTTTACTGTCCTACCAAATTGAAATTTTCAAATATGTGGTAAATATTTATGTTTTCTATGTAAAAATCAGTTTGCTATAATTTTCATTTTGTTGTCCCAAACTGCACTTTTCAGCGAACCAAGTGTTGAAGTTTCTAAGTTTACTTAGCTTAGAAACCCTCCATGCACTTTATCTTATTTATTCCTACCTACTTGTTATTTTTCCTTAACAAGTTATTTACAAAGTAAATACTAAAAATAAACATCAGTGCATGCTGAACATATTACATATCAACAACTAAAAGAAACAAAAACAAGCACACCACATGACACCATTATTTTTGGACCAATGTCCCGAGAAAAACCCAATGCGGGAAAACCAGTGCAGCTATTTGAGGGTTTTATTATTAAGCAATATCAGAGTAAAATCTAGGTGTTGAAACTAACCTACCCAACAAAGAATTTCCTTAGCGGCTATACCTCACAGTTTGAGAGAAAACTCCTAGCTGAAACCCCAAAAAATCCTTCCGGCAGTTCCTCAACACAAAAATGCTCTGCAACCCCAGCATCTGCCCAATCTGGACTGCGTCAGCCCCTCTCTATCTCATGTTGGCCCTGCATCAACCTTTCTTGGCCTACATCAGCCCTAGGAGGCCCTGCATTAGTTTTCTGGGCCTTTGTGTCAGACACGTTGGCCTCTCTGGTGCTCTCCGCAACACTTGGCTGCCTCTGTGTGGCCCTATGTGAGCCCCTGTTGGCTTTGTGTCACTCTCCTTGGTTGTTGCGCTGCTTTCCCGGCACAATATATGCCTTCTCTATTTCTCTGTACTCAATACCCCTCAACTGCTCTTCCGATCACTGATTCTATCTCTCTTAGCAAACTCCGCTCTAGAGAATAGAATGATTGATCACTCTGGTGTACTCTCCAAATGACCCTCAAGCCTCCTCTTATACTTTTCTGTTGACATCTCAACGGCCGAGATTAAGTCCCTAATCAACAGCTAAGATTAGATATGGCTTGATCCATGTATTTTGGACCACTCTAACATAGATTCATATTAATACACATTAATATTTTATTTTCCCTAAGTTTAGACTGAGGGACTCCATTAAAAATATTAATTATTTTAATATCTCCCGATCTGTTTAGAATTTTCCCAAACCCTTTCTGGGTATTGGAGATCTCATGTGCCCCAACCTTTCCACCAAATTCCGTGGCTACATCACGTCCGATGCTACCCCAAATCAACAATCCCTCTTAGTGAGAACTGTGTTCTAGCAATATTCCTCACTAAGTACTAATCTGATCATCCAACATCGGTACTTGTGCTGATGCTAGGCCTTCCTGCCCAACATCCTCTGCACTGTTGCCTCCTGTACCATTGCCCATGGTTCTGCCACTGCCATTGTTGCATCTGTGCGACAACTCCCTCTGCATCTGTGTTGCTACTAGTCCTTCCTCCCAGCACTGCATCTGCATTGCACCTCCTCTCATCATGTTGCATCGTGCTTCCCACTGCTGCACTACAACTTAGTTACTGAGAAGTAAGTAACTTATCTCCCAATTGATATCCCTATTGGGCTAGAAACACCCACTGATGTTGAAACTCCCTCTACCACTGACAAGTGCTTCCTCTCTCTGACCTCTGTGTCGCTGCAACAACTCTTTACATCTCGCACCGTTGCACACCTCGTTGTGCCTTCCTACACGGGTGCAACACTCTTGTGCCTCTCGCACTGCTGCAGCCTGCTAGGCCTACGCTCTCTCGAGACTCCTACACTGTAGCTCTCACTATCGCTCATTATGTGTCTGTCTCTATCTACTCAGCCAGTCCTGCTACTCCTCATCGGGGCTCCCATAGTAAAGTCTAATCCAAGAGGCTGGGTACCTCAAGGATCCTTCCCCTCATCGCTTATAGTCCGCCTTACTACAACTCGATGTCTCCCCACTTCCATTCAAGTGGTGAGTGTGCACTCATGGCACAGTCATCGTTTGTCAAAATTTCCTTCTTTGCCCGTGCTGGCACTGCCTTAATCTCGGAATACTCTCCCTTATTCTTCTTCCTTGGGCACTGGGTCGCATAATGACCCATCTCCCCATAGTGGAAGCACTTGATCTTGGAGAGATCTTTCTTCTTCCGCTTCTCCTACTTTCCTTTAGATGTTAGGGCCACATCCTCCTCCTCTTGCTGAACTTTGATCCCTTTGTTGCTGCTACCTGCCTTCAACTATCGTCTGATCTCTTCCTGCCAAAGAGCTTCCCACATCTCGTCCCAAGGTAGGAGAGTCCCTCTGCCCAGGATACTCTGGACAAGCACTTCCCAATATTCTGAGACAGCTTCAGGGTTGTCCTCACCATAAGCTCCTAATCCAGTGTCGCTCTTATAACAGTCAACTGGTCTCGGATCTCGTTCATTCCTCCGACGAAGGTGTCAATCGATTGACCCTTCTTCATCTGATACGACCTCATCTGGTTCTCGAGTAGCATTCGTCTCTGCACAGAAGTATGCTGGTACAGTGTCTTGAGAGCCTCCCACATCTCAACTATCGTTTCCTTCTCAGCGATATGTGGTACCACATGATCCTTGACCCCATCAAGGATAATGCACTTAGCCCTTGCCATCACCTCTTCATACTTGTCGTTATCATTTGGGTCGACTGGGATAGCTATAACCTTCAAGGCGAAGTTCTTGACACAATTTCTGTCAAGCACTGATAAGATTTTGGCCTTCCAGACTGCGAAGTTCGATGCTCCGTCCAGTCTATCATGTTCTCTTACCCCGTGTAGTGCCATGATGCTCCTCTACTTCCCTCCTGGAAGTTCTCTGTTCAATTCCTCTAAGTCTCTACTTCCCGTCTAGAAGTTCTCTTCTGGACTCCCTCTGAGTCCTAATTTCCCTCCTGGAAATCCTTCTGTCGCTTGTCGAGATGCCCCCTACTCTGATCGTCTTGTGCAACTGCACTGTTGATCCAGGTTCCTCGGCTAGAAACCCTCGGTAACAACTCCTCTGGCCCTGCTCTATCAGATACTGTTTTGACTACAGGACCTCACCAGCTCCACTCTGCAATATTTCTACAGCCTTCTAGACTCCAGCAACTGCCTCTTTGTGAACTGCATTAGCCCCTCTCTACCTCACACTGGCTCTATGGTCACCACAGATGGGTCTGCATCAGCCCTAGGATGCCCTGCGTTAGCCCTCTATCCCTTTGTGTCAGCAACACTAGCCTCTCTAAGGCTCTGCGTGGCTCTGGCTGGTGTCTTTTAGTTCTCTTTTGATCTGCAATCACGCTTTGATACCATGTTGAAGTTTCTAAGTTTACTTAGCTTAGAAACCCTCCATGCACTTTATCTGATTTATTCCTACCTACTTGTTATTTTTCCTTAACAATTTATTTACAAAGTAAATATTGAAAATAAACACCAGTGCATGCTCAACATATTACAAATCAGCAACTAAAAGAAACAAGAACAAACACACCACATGACACCATTATTTTTGGACCAATGTCCCTAGAAAAACCCAAAGCGAGAAAATTGGTGTAGTTATTTGAGGGTTTTCTTATTAAGCAATATCAGAGTACAATCTAGGTGCCAAAACTAGCCTAGCTAATAGAGAATTTCCTTAGCAGCTATACCTCACAGTTTGAGAGAAATCTCTTAGCTGAAACCCCAAAAAATCCTTCCAGCAACTCCTCAGCACAAAATTGCTCTGCAACCCCAGCGTCTGCCCAATCTGGATTGTGTCAGCCCCTCTTTGTCTCACACTAGCCCTATGTCAGCCTTTCTTGGTCTATGTTAGCCCCAGGAGGCCCTGCATCAGCTTTCTGGGCCTCTGCATCAGACACGTTGGACTCTCTAGTACTCTACACAACACTTGGTTGCCTCTACATGGCCCTATGTGAGCCCTTGTTGGCTCTGCATCACTCTCCTTGGCTACTGCACTTCTCTCCTGGCACAATCTATGCTTTCTTTGTTTCTTTGTACTCAATGCCCCTTAGCTGCTCTCCCGATCACTAATTCTATCTCTCTTAGCAAACCTCGCTCTAAAGAATAGAATGACTGATCACTCTGGTGTACTCTCCAAGTGACCCTCAAGCCTCCTCTTATACTTTTCTCATTGACATCTCAACGGCCAAGATTAAGTCCCTAATCAACGGCTAAGATTATATGGCTTGATCCATGTCTTTTGGACCACTCTAACGCAGATTCATATTAACACGCATTAATATTTTATTTTCCCTAAGTTTAGACTTAGGGACTCCATTAAAAATATTGATTATTTTAATATCTCCTGATCTGTTCAGAATCTTCCCAAACCCTTTCTAGATATTGAAGATCTCATGTGCCCCAACTTCTGCACCAAATTTCGTGTCTAAAGCACATACGATGCTACCCCAAATCAACACCAAGCTCTGATACCATGAAGAAATTTCAACCCCCACTCCGGTTATCAGTTTTCCTTATCACTCTATGCATTTAGTTTTAAATCCAAGCATGATAAAAATTCTAAAGTCTGGAAATGACGATAATTTTCTGAAAAACACAAATTTAGAGATTTCACAACTGCTGAAATTGCACAAATAAAGCATAGCAAAATTATAACAGCCACACACAGAAAATAATGCAGTGATTTTTGGTCAATGTGACCTTGGAAAAACACCCTACAACTCTTGGGAAAAACTAGTTTGAGAGCTATTCTTTATTTCTAAAAATGATTTTACAGAGAAACTGAAATACACAGTAAAAATTCCAGCAACCACAAATTACAACTTATCTCAATTTCCATGCTTGAACTCTGCCTCGAAAATTGTGCTAAATAGTGAATAACCAAAACAAAAAGATTTCCAACAATAAAGCAACATTAAATGTTGTACAACCGGCCTCGAAAAATGTGCCCAGAACTTGTACGGATTGTATGGACCGTACGGATTTCAATAGTACAACTACCTTGAAATTCGTGCCCAAATTAGCCTAAAAAATTTGTGCCCTTGCTGTTGTCCCTCTTCTTCAATTTATGTGTTGTCCCTCTTCCTCGATTTCTGTGCCTTCCTCCTGTTGTATGGTTTTTCTTTGGGATGTGTGCCAATAAATGTTGTTGTCCAGATTTGCTGAAATGTATTCTTGTTGTGCTCCTTCACTTCCTCACTTCTCAGAAATTTTCTCTGTGCTCTCTCTTCTCTCTCTCAAATGCTCATGAAAAAATGAATGATCTTTTCTTGTCTTCTCCTTTTATTCTCTAAATGACCTTTTGGGTTACCCTAAGATCTAATGGTTGAGATTCATTTAGATCTAGGAATGAGAATAAATGTGCATTTAATTCTCACGTTCTATTTTTTAACTCACCCACTTAAATAAAGACCCACTTAGCCTTTTATTTCCATAATCACTTTTTCACTTTCTAATTCTTCATTGACTATAATAAAGTCACATTTAAATTAGAATATAACTCTACGACTTATAAAATCACTTTAGGAGAAAAGTAAAAAAATAAATTTGGGCACTTTTCCCTAGG
The DNA here is from genome assembly GCA_000404065.3 of Pinus taeda. Lineage (NCBI taxonomy): Eukaryota > Viridiplantae > Streptophyta > Pinopsida > Pinales > Pinaceae > Pinus > Pinus taeda. The sequence continues at coordinate 54,792 of APFE031121868.1, forward strand.
CCAAAGATCAAAGCCTTAGGAAACCATTTGTCCTCTAGTACCCAAATTTTAACAAAATCTTATTGGTTTTTGTCACTTCCCAAAAACAAACTTGTATAGCATGTCAAGTATATGTTTTTGCAAATCTGAATCTAAAATTTTCACCTAAGGTATTTCCGTATGTCTCCTCAAATCTATGAAAATTTCACAATTTGAAAGTCCTAGAAAAAAAGTTATAGCAAAAGATCCAAGATGACATGTCTGAAATTGATTTAAGGACAATTCATAAAACCTTAATTCCACAATGTATATCTTTGATAGAATAGCAAAGAAATGTATGAAATTTTTACTTGAGTTACTTTTGTATGTCCCCTCAGATCTTGAAAAAAATCACAATATGAAAGTCCCAAAAAAGAAGTTATAACGAAAGTTCCAAACTGACATGTTTGAAACCAATTTCAAGACCATTCAAAAACTATTACTACCACAAGCCATATCTCTAGAAGTATAGGAAATAAAAGTACGAAACTTTAATTTGAGGTATTTCTATATGTATTCACAAATCTCTGAAATTTTCAAAGTCTAAAGAGTCCTAGAAATGAAACTATATCAAAAAATGTCATGCTGGTCTATTTGAAACTAATTTCAGACTATTCAGAAACCTTAACATCCACAGAGTATATCTCTAAACATATAGTGAAAGAAAGTATGAAATTTCAACTGCATGTACCCATAGGTGTCGCCTCTATCTCCTCAAAATTTCATGGTTTGAAACATCTCAAAAAATAAGTTATAGTGAAAATGTCAAACTTGCATGTTTGAAACTAATTTCAAGACTATTTAGGAACCCTAACTTCCTCAAAGAATATCTCCAAAAGAATAGTGAACTATAGTCTGAAATTTTGACTACAAGTACCTAAGGATCTCGCCTTCGTCTTCACAAAATATCAGTTTAAAACATCCTAGAAAATATGTTATAGAAAAAATGCCAACTGACTTGTTTAGAGCAAATTTAAGGACCAATCATAAACATAACTTCCACAATGTATATTTCCGAAAGTATAGAGAACTGAAGTATAAAAGTTTAACTGGATGTTCTACTAGATCTCTCCTCAATATGCTCAAAATTTCACCTTTTCAAACAACAAAGAACACTGCTATAGAGAAAATGCCAAAATGTCTCATTCACTCCACAAATTACATTTTTTATCATACAAAATTTCTTTCCAATGCTTTCCCCTTTTATACATTATCATGTTTTTAACGAAAATACATGTTTTTTATTTGTTTGTCAAGTTGTCTATGATCCTCCAGGCTTGACCTGTTGCTTGAGGAGTCGTGACCTAGGGTCATCTAAGCCATTAAAGTCACTTGGGGATCACACCCGACCTCGACCACACCAGCCCTTAGCTAACTAGATTTTTTAGCATGTCTCCCCGCTAGCACAGGGCACAACCACCCCCCGTGAGGTTTGATCCTAGGTCACCTTGCTGACAAGGCCCATCCTCAACCGATTGTGCTAGTGGGACTTGACATGAAAAGACAGGTTAATTCAAAAAGTCACTAAATTAATCAATTAGATAATTAATTCATCTTTTACTTCACTTTTCCAAATACCATGGGCTTCCTAAACAATGTGTTCGAAACCACCATTTCACTTTTTGACTTCTCATTTTTAACGAGAACTCCCTTTTTAATATACTTGGATATTTATATATGATATAATCCCTTTGGCACCAATGAAAACATTTTTTTGTCAACAAATGCTCTCCATTTCTTCACTCATCATGCATATTTTTCAATAGAACAAGAGGGTCTTCACACTCTTTATCAAAATTGGAGAAAATTTTTATTTATCTCTTCGAGAAGCAAATTTATTCAACTCGAGAATAGGCACAAATGCATTTATTTTACCAAGCATGATATCCAAATCAATATTTAAAGCACCTTCATCATTATTTTGCATTGAGGAAATACTAGGATTGGAATTTAAAGGTAATGGTGTTCTAATCCATCCATTGGAGGGGATATTATCATTATTGGTTGGAGTGTTAGTGTTTTGTTTGTTTCTTCTTGTATTGTGTAACCCTTTACTAAACTTGTCACTTGTTTCAATTACATTCACCTTAATATAACCTTAGACCAAATCCTCGTGTTTTTGTTGTGAGATGATACTCTTTCTCAAATAACATTATGGGGTGATATGAATCATTGATCAAAGTTTAAATGTTCAAGATTTTCCTCACCATTTTCTTGATTATAAGGGCAATCATCAATGTTGTGAGGATGCTCAAAATAAGGACAACAATCATCATCACCTTCTTGGTTAAGCATGTCTACAGGATCTAAGGTATTACAAACATTTTATTTAGGTGTAGGTCTATGGTTTCAGTCTTGGTTCCTTCTTGGTGGCCTATTGTTATTGAATTGAGATCTAGGAGGATAATTAGGAGGTGACCCCTTATCCTTCTCTATATTAGCCAATCTATTCATCATAACTAGTTGCATTGGAAACATTTCATTGGTTACTTCATCAAATTTATGAGCAAAAGATAACAATTCACTTTGGGTAGGGTTAACACAATTCACGGATTTAGACTTGGTCTCAACTTTTGCTCTAGGGTTAGAGAAAATATCAACCTTTGAAGCTAAAATATTTTTTCAATGATAATAGCATAAGCTCTAGCTTGAGCAAGAGTTGTACGACATTTTTCCCTTAGAATGAAGCCAAAATGTCCATCAAAAGCACTAGTATATTCCAATAAGAAGCATCTTATGAAAACTTAAGGTGATGAGAAATCATTTTAACCAAATTTTCAAATATTTGGTTAAATTCTAGAATATTTTCAATGTCCTTCTTCTTTACCTCATGCAATTGGAAAATCAATAACCTTCCATCTTTCTTGGCTACCCATGTTTTGGTAAAAACCTCATAGAATTGTTCCTAAGTTTTGACGTCATTTTTAGTTAAGTCTCTTAACCAAGACTATGCAGCTCATAAGGAAAGAGAAAAAATCATCATGAAAACATCATCTTCTTCGATATTAAAACCACCCATATATTAAAATTCATATATATGTTCTTTAAATTGTGATGACATTATCTCACGAGAATTTGGTTAACATTTCATTAATTTTCTCGAGCATTTTGTTGGGATATCCATGAAGAATAGACATGTGTAAAGGTTTGAAAGCATTGATGATCCAAATCTTGGAAATTGGAGTTTCTATTAGATTATAGATGATAGACTTAACTACATGAAACTAATGAGGTGCTTTTCTCTTATTGGTTTTTAGGAGGGTTAGGCAATCTTCTATTAGGTATTTGATTGGATGTTCCCAAGTTCGACCATGTGGAGTAGCCAGGGGAATGAATTATAAAATAGGGTTCAAAATACACTCATTAAAAAAAATGTTGAAGCATAGACTCTGGATCTCAAAGAGGACTCAACTCCTACCCAACAACAATGCTAAAATTGTTACAACAAAATCTAGCACCTAGTGCAAAGCTTCACTAGGTGACCAAGATAATTTGCAACGTATAAAAGTGTTACCACAATCACTTCAACAACTAGTACCCTCTACATAATCCAAACCAAGGGAGGCTTCTCTGGATGAGATTAGGGATCAAGTAACCCAAGGATGTTAAGCTAAATGCCCCTCAAGGATCCTACAACATAAACCCACCAAAGAAGGATGTGATGCTAGGGTTAATGGTGGATGGAGGAGTAAATTCAAGATTTGGGTTCAAGGGATCTATGGGTCAATTTAAAGACTAGGGTCAACCTAATTAGTCTCAAATAGGTTACCTAAATACACCAAAACAAGAAAAACTCAAGGCTACTACCAACTAGGGTTTTGAATAAGAAAATTATAGAGAAACAATAGTTTATAACATCAAAAAATTTAGTTGTTAAACTTGTGCAAAATCTATGTAAAATGGAGGAAAATTTTGAGAGTAAACTAAATACAAAATTACAACAATTTTTCATTGTTAATGAAACATATAACAGCAAATAAAATTGGATGTCAAACATAGAAATGATTGAAAAATGCATAGAAAACTTCAATTTAGCTTCTCTAATGTTGTCTTAAACAAGACCTAACCTTAAGGCATTCATAAGTAGTCATCAAATGCAAGATTTTACTATAATTTAACCCCAATTTACTATAAAATAGAAAGAAAACAGAGTGTCAAGAGTGAGAATAATGCCTTCTTAATCTAGAGCATATGGAGTCTAAGATAAAAACTATTTTAGAGTTTTTTGGATTGATTCTTAATCCTAACAAAACTAAGGTAAATAAATGTCTCTCAATCTAGGGCATATGTAGTCTAGGATACAAATTATCCTAGGGTTTCTTTGGAGTGATCCTAAATCCAAACAAAACAAGGGATAATAAACAAACTTAACTAACTTATCATAGAGTTTGACACTTAAGTTCTCAAATTTTCAAATGATTAAGGGAAAGAAAAATCTATCTATTTCTCAAATAGTTGGAGGAAGCTTTTAACTCAACAAGAAACAATGAAGCAAATACCAAATAATCTAACTTAACACAAGAACATTAATCCCATGAGACATAATTCCAAAATAAAACAAATAAACCAACTTACTTCACCATGAAACATGCAAGATTTGTCATAAACATTTGTGCAAAGAGATCATATCACATCACAAGATTCACCTAAGAAAGTAGCTCAACTAGACCTCCATTGCACATAAGAGAGAAATATCACTAAAGAATAAAAGTCATGATTCAAGTGTCACAATGATTCGATGAGGAAATTGAATCCCCTATTTATATAAGGGTAACCAAATCGATTTTAAATCAAGCTAAAAGACTAAAAAAATACTAAATCCATGATACAAGGTAGATAGGTCATCAAGATGACCTCCACAAATAACCAAACTAATGAAATAACTTGAAAATAAACATTTATTAACTCACACGAGTTTAAAATATCCCAAGGGTGACGCCATCTCTCTAAAAACATGTCTCTCCCTGAAAAGGTGCAAGGGATGACTTAAGGGGTTTGTCTCATCCAAAAATTCATGCATCGTCATCAAAATGGCACCTCATTGTTGAAATTTGAGTGTAATTTAGAATTCTTAATCATGATAATTACTTGTGACGATATATATGTTCACCAAACCCACAAAGGGAAAACCCAATAATCCTTTCCTTATAGAATCTTTTGTCAAAAAGAGAAATCCAAGTCATAAATAAACTAAGAAGTAACCCAAGTGCCAAGTCAACCCTCCTCATGTTTGTCCACAATATTGTCTTTAGAATGGCAGATTCTATTGCAATAAAGTTTATCAACAACTCTCACAGCAGTAGAAGAATATAACCTTCAACAACTCGCATAGCCACATAAAATATACTTTCATCAAAGTTTGGATACCTTAGAAGTATAGTGCCACAGTGAGTTCAGATACCACAGAAATATGTTGCCACGGTAAGCTTGGATACCACAAATATAAGTTGCCACAGTAAGCTCAAATACCACAAATATTTGTTGCCACAATAGGTTCACATCATCATAGAAGATTGTCCCTCAAATAATTCACATACCATAGAAGATAAGAACCTCTGGCAAATCTAAATCTTGTCCTCCACATAAGAGATATGAATTGGTTACCAAGTGATGAAATATATACGCTGATATATAGTTGTTTGTTCATGTGAAGGGACACATCCTTTGGGCAAGCCGACTTGGTCAACTTGGAGACACAAAATCCTTCTTAAAAAATTAATTTTCTTTTCTTTTAAATCTCTAAATGGGACAAGACAAAACATTATTTCTTTTGAATTTTTACATAATATTATGAAGACCGAACCTAGGTACAAAATGACACTCATCACCAAAGAAAATCCTCTTAAGACCAACATCAACCTTTAGAAGGCCCATGTCATTATCAAATGCATAATAAGAGTGACACCATCATGTTAGGGCATGACATCATTCGGGTAAAAGGTGTAAAATTCCCATTCAAAGGGATGTACCAAGTCATCATCATTCTCAATCATCACCAAAAGTAGGGCAATATTCATCAAGAAGGCACAATGCCACCTTGGGGACATTTGGTCTTGGGCACACTTGATCTCTAAGAAACATCCAAGCCCAAATCGTCAACATCTAAGGTCAAGAGGGTGCAGGAGGGTCTCATCAACTGTGCAAGTCAACCTCAAGGTCAATGTCCCTAAAAAGGTGCCCAATGTCCTCTGTCAAAGTGGATTGTGTCATCATCAATGTGGTTAGAGATCATCTATGGAAAGATGGAGAAGCATCATATCATCCCTCAAGGGGTCCTAGCTACAATTGGGAAAAACATTTAATACATACACAAGGAATCAAGTGAAGTCATCATGGGTATAAGAACCATAACAACAAGAAGGTGGACCATATTCAATGTCAAAGCCATCAAAGTACTTTACACACGCAACATTTTCAAGTGTCTTACTAGTTTATGATTGTTGAATTGAGGCTTCTGTGATCCATATCAAGTTTATGAGAGATTTTTTGGCGTAAATCACATGATATTTCATTTGTCGACGCGTTTTGAACCAACGAGTGTGGTTCTTCCTCAGGACAAGTTGAACGGGCACACTTGCAGGTTTCGAAGTTGAAGTCAGATCGGGCGTTTCTTAAAAGATGCAAAGAGTCAAAAATTATAGCAGTTGGATGTTCTGCTCTAACTATTTAACATGCAAACTAGATCGGGCACGCTTGCAGGGTTCGAAGTTGAAATCAGATCTGGCGTTTCTTAAAAGATGTAGAGAGTCAAAAATTATAGTCGTTGGATGTTCTGCTCTAACTATTTAACATGCAAACTAGATCTGATTCTTCAACTTGTCCTGAGGATGAACCACACTGGTTGGTTCAAAACGCGTCGACAAATGAAATAACATGTGATTTACGCCAAAAAATCTCTCATAAACTAGTTTATGATTGTTCATAGGTTACCATACTTGGGTATTAGAGGCTTCTCACATGACCGAATTAGGTGCTTCCAACCCTAAAGGGAGGAATAATTCCTAAGCTAACCCTTTCAAATCGTAGGTACAGTTGATAGGTGTTATGGCTTGGGGTTTACTTCATGAAACATGTCATACTCTTATACTAGACTATGTAAAACCATTTTCGATGAGTGCCTTTGTTGAGGGAGTGCTTAACTACATGAGTTACTTTCCCTCGCCTTTGTTTTCCAAGCCCCCATGTTTACCTTTTTCTTCATTTGATATGGTTTGTTTAACAAGCTTCATTGATTTGTCAAGTAATAAAGATGATATAATCCCCCCTTTATGTTCATTGAGAGTATATATATGTGTGTGTGTGTGTGTGTGTGTGTGTTTCACTCATATATTGATTATTTTATAATTA
>APFE031121868.1:62791-104895 GCA_000404065.3 Pinus taeda
AAAATAAATTTATTATTTAGTTAATTTTTATGATTTTTTTAAACATCATATTTTTTTAATGTACATAAACATTTATCATCAATTTAATCTATATTTTATATAACCTAGTTTTATTTTAATTTTTAAATATTCGATTTATATAAAACAAAGGAAATAGGGTCGTTGACGTTTGGACAAGAAAACACAACTTAAACAAAGATTCAAATCCATGAAATTTACCCATGTTAAGATAGCTCCGATTAGGGTAACATTGCACTTATTTCACAGATGAGTCGAGCGCATTTCTCAATAAATGAACTTTTCTTGCCCTCCATTACAATCTATATGATATGATCTGCATGGAAAGAGGTATTCTTACGAGACTCTTAGAAAAAAGTGGCTATATAAGATGGGGTAGAGCGCAAGCTATAATTGGTTTTTAATTTCTTTACATCCCTTGCCATTCTTTTGCATTTTGATATTTCCCTCGTGCCTTTTCTTTCTTTCTTTTATAAATGCATCAACCTTGGGTAGTTCCAACCCCTTCTTATCATAGGACAAGGCTCACAGGGAATCAATGTGAGTGAATAACAACCACCTATCAAAAAATGAGGGAACAAAAATAGGGGAATTGTAAAAAGTGTTGCGTATGAATAACATGGAGTGCTACCATCATCATAGTCTCCTATTTGTGCCCCTCCTAAACAATGAAAGAAAGACCTTAAGGAAGGTCACATTGGATTAGAAACAAATGATAACCACCAAGGTGAGATAAGGGAACAAGTACACAACCAATGGTGGTCTATCATCGAATTTCAACCTATGATCCATACTAGAATGCCTTAGACATTACATGAAAGCTCTTGAATGCAAAAATTGTCAATGTGCCTCATAATACATGACCCACATTCATAGGATGCGTAGGTTAGATCAATGAGTGTATTAACAAAATTATAGGAAGGAGGCATTTGAGGCTAGTTCTCTGTGGATCATAGTAGGGGCTACTAGCTAGCAAGCTACATCATAGGAGAAGAAAATTCTCCTAGCGTTGCTCAGGTAAGTGAAAATTTTTGAATCTAACAAACCAGAAATCCTACTGCAGTAAACTGATTTACATTACCTACTTGTATTCTTCATTTAACAAGTTATTTTCAGAAATGTTCAGAAAATATTAATACAAATACACTTCAGCCTACACCACTATACATAACAAGTGCTGAAAAATAAATGACAACCATGCAAAGGACACTTATTTTTGGACTAAACTTCCCTGGAAAAACCCAATGTGAGAAAAATGGTGCAACAACTCTGAGGGTTTTCTATTATTAAGCAGAAGTTCTAAATACAAATGTTGGTTGCTCTCCCCGCAAACCAGTGACAGAGAAATACAATGGCGGAAAACCCGAGTGAGTTCTACCTCACTTCACCCAGCAGAATCCGACAGCAAAACGAGTTAGACCTGGTTACAACTTCGCTGCCCCTTTGCAGTAACTGTGTGGGCTTGCATGGAGCTCTATGAGGCTTTGGGTCAGTACTTCTGCCCACTACGTCAACTTTCCCAGTTGTTTCGGCAGTTTCCAACAGCTCCCTGACTTTCTGCGTGGTAGGCAGCTCTTCCTCTACACTAGCCCCCCTGGCTCTGAGTCAATGCTGCGTGGGCCCAGACTGGCCCAGCGTCAGCTCTACCAGCTACTACGCTACTCCACAAGCTTCTCTCCGCCTTTGTGTCTGTATTCCCGAACTATCACTACCCCTCGACTGCAAGATCTCCCCAATCGATTTTCCTCCTTAGAACTTCTCACCTCATAAATTGATTTCCTCAATCTCTGTGTGTGTGTCCTCCAACTAACCCCAAGCCTCCATTTATACTTTTCCTGTTGAGAAATCAACATCGGAGATTAAGTCTCTAATCAACAGCTAAGATTAAATTAGACATGATCCTCGTCTCTTAGAAGCTTCTCACCCATATTTTCATTGATACCCATTAATATTTTAATTTTCCTAAGTTTAGACTTCAGAACCCCATTAAAAATATTAGTTATTTTAATAAAATACAATTCGGGTGGAATTTCACCAAACGATTTCTCAGTCTTGGAGATCTCATGTGTTTTAGCCCCTCCACAAAATTTCAGAGCTAGAGCACATCCGATGCTACCCAAAAATCAACACTCCCTCTTAACGAGGAATGTGCTTTAGCAATACTTCCCAGCAAAAGTATCACACTAATCCACGACATTGGTCCTCTGTGTTGTTGATGCTTGGCCTGCTACCACTATCCACTGCGTTGCTGCAATCTGTATTGTTGCCCATTACACTGCCACTGTCATTGTTGCATCTGTACTGCAACTCCCTCTCAATATGTTGCATCACGTTGCCCATAGCACTGCAACTATTCGCTGTTGCACTGCAACTCAGTTGCTGAGAAGTAAGAAACTGAATAGCTACCCAAAAGCTGACATGTTGGTCAGTCTGGATACCCAGTGATGCTGAAGCTACCTCTGCTGCTAATATGTGCTGACTCTCTAATGCTACTGCACTATTGTTGTATCTGCTTTGTGCCTCCCGCACTGTGCAACACTCTACAACTCTGCTTCAGATTTAGGCACTCTAGCTATACCACTGTCACTCCATCATCCCTCACACCGACTTTCATCATTCTGCTACTGTCATGAAGGGCTCTCGTAGTCGTATGTGATCCAAGAGTTTGGGCACCTCAAGGATCCTGCCCTATACTATAGTCCTCCCGACTACAACTCAATATCGCCCCACCTCTTCTCTAAAGGTGCATGAGCACTCATGGCGCAATCCTCATCATCACCTTCTTTGTCAGCTTGCGCTGGAGCAACCCTTGTGTTAGACTTCTCTTCTTTTCCCTTCTTCTGAGGACACTGTGGCGAAATGACCCCTTTCTCCACATCTGAAGCATCTGACTTTGGATATGTCATTTTTCTTTCTCTTATGTTGCCCTTGTCCCACTGAAGCGAGAGCTGCATCCTCTTCCTCCTTGACTTTGATTCTTTTGTTGTTGCTTCCCGCCTTGGTCAACCCTCTGATCTCTTCCTATCGAAGAGCTGCCCACATCTCCTCCCAAGTGGGAAGAGAAGCCTTGCCCAAGATGCTTTGGACAAAGGTTTCCCAATCTTCAGTGACTGCATTCAGGGCAGTCTTGACCATAAATTCACAATCTAGTGTAGCCCCTACGAAAGTTGGTCACAAATCCCTTGCAACCTGAGAAGGAAGAGATCGATTTCTTCTCCCTTCTACATCTAAAATTGTCTTAGATGACTCTCAAGCAACATCTTTCGTTGAATGGAAGTTTCTCCGTACAAAGTGGTCAAGGCCTCCCACATTTCCCTTGTGTCATTCTCAACAATATGTGGGATCACATGATCCTTGACCCTGTCCAAGATCATGCAGTTCCCTTTAGCCTGAGACTCGTCGTACTTCTTGAGAGGATCAACATCAACCGGAACAACGACCGTCTTCAAGGCTTAGTCCTTGATGCGATTTTTATCCAAAATTGCCAGGATTCTGGCTTTCCAGATGACGAAGTTGGATGCTCCATCCAACCTATCTTGATCCCTCAGTCCATTAACGGCCATCTCAGCTCAAATGAATGTCGAACTGGTTCTCTTCTCGCTCTTTCGTTGTTGCCCCAACAAAACTCGGATCTGGATTTCTTTGGCGCTAGAAATTCTCTAAGGAACAAGCTCCCTCTGAATTTTGATTTCCTTCACGGAGATCCTTCTGCCAACCACGAACCACCCCTCTAATCTCTCTTTGTTGCTGCTAAACACCGGATCTAGATTTCTTGGCAAGAAATCTTATGAGGAACTAATTCCCTCTACTTTGCTTCTGCCCCACTAGGTACTGTTCTACACCAACAAAATCAACACCCCACCAACAACTCCAGATGAAGTCTGTGTTGCACCTCTAGCCCTGACAACCAAAAAAACAAGACTCAATAGTTTTTGCGTTGGCCCAGTAATCACTATGTTGCGCTTTGCAGCAACAGCATCACCCAATCAAGTTGACGCAGGCTCTGTGTGAGCCTCCCTTGGTGACTGCGTCACCCCTCCTCTACTCTCTTGACCAGAAACTGCGATGTCTCTTGGGACAGTGGTCCTCAACACAAATTTCCCTATCCTTTTGTTGATGGCTTCAGTCCTCCTTGATCTACAATCGCTCTGATACCATGTGAAAATTTATGAATGTAACAAACCAGAAATCTTGCCGCAGTAAACTGATTTACATTACCTACTTGTATTCTTCATTTAACAAGTTATTTTCATAAATGTTCAGAAAATATTAACGTAAATACACTACAACCTACACCATTATACAGATCAAGCACTGAAAAATAAATGAGACAACCATGCAAATGACACGCTTATTTTTGGACTAAACTTCCCCGGAAAAACCCAATGCGGGAAAATTGGTGCAGCAACTCTGAGGGTTTTCAATTATTAAGCAGAAGTTTTGAATACAAATGATGGTTGCCCTCCTGGAAAACCAATGACAGAGAAATATAATGGCGGAGAACCTAAGTGAGTTCTACCTAACTTCACCCTACAGAATCCGGCAACAAAACTGGCTGGCCCTGGCTACAACTTTGCTGCCCCTTCGCAGTAACTATGTGTGTCTGCATGGAGCTCTCTGAGGCTCTGCATTAGCACTTCTACCCACTGCGTCAGCTTTCCCAGTTGTTCCGGCAACTCCCCGACTTTCTGTGAGGTAGGAAGTTCTTCCTTTGTGCTGGCCCTCTTGGCTTTGCATCAAGGCTGCATGGGCCCAAATTGGCCCAACGTCAGCTCTCTCGGCTACTACACTGCCTCCACAAGCTTCTCTCCGCCTCTCTGTTTATATTCCCGAACTATCACTACCCCTTAGCTGCAAAATCGCCCCAATCGATTTCCCTCCTGAGAACTTCTCACCTCAGAAAATCGATTTCCCTCCTTAGAACTTCTCACCTCAGAAAACCGATTTCCTCAATCTTTCTGTGTGTCCTCCCACTGACCCAAGCCTCCATTTATATTTTTTTCCTGCTGAGAAATCAACGGCCGAGATTAAGTCTCTAATCAACAACTATGATTAAATTAGACTTGATCCTCGTCTCTTAGAAGCTTCTCACCCATATTTTCATTTTCTTAAGTTTAGACTTAAGAACCCCATTAAAAATATTAATTATTTTACTAAAATACAATCCGGTTGGAATTTCACCAAACGATTTATTGGTCTTGGAGATCTCATGTGTTCTAGCCCCTCCACAAAATTTTGGAGCTAGAGCACATCCGATGCTACCCAAAAATCAACAATATGTGGATGGGTAACAAAGACCGAGGTTGTTGCCATTAGTCAAGAATAAATTCAAGTAAGTTATGTTGATTTTTACTCTTCATTTTCTATCTCATAAAACATTGAATAAACTAATGATCTATGCTTGTCGTGCCCATTGATTTCTATATGATGGAATATGTGCAAGAAAGTAGTTCTACATCCTCCTTTACCCATGCTTTCTCTTCTTTGAGTTATTTGCCTAGTGGAACTAGACTATGGTGTTCATGGTTCAAAAGATCATTCATATGGATGAATCCTATTAAAAACCCCCTACTAGATAGCCCCCTTTTGAATTTCCTCCATATATATATATATATATATATAATATATATATAATTTATATATATATTTAATCTTATTCTTATCAAAATCAATAGCAGAGATTGACTCCATGTACCATTTTCTTCGTTATAAATCAAGTTTGAGCTTCATCTATTAAATAGGTTGTCCTTGGGTGATAGATGAGGACTCTTGCCTTGAGAAAAACTGAACAGACCCGTGCACCCACCCCACCGATCTCGCCACCCGCACCGCCCCCTCTAGCTCACACATTGGCTCAAAGGCCTAGAGTGGTGTAGGAAGGTGTAACTTGCAACAATGGCCCGACATTTGGCTCCTTTATGAGAGATAGAGGACAAGTTGGGGAACAACACTCACCATCCAAGCAACTAAGAAGATGCCCAGCAATGAGCAAGTGTGATTTGGGGCAGTTTCCAAGACCAGAGTGAAGTTCCTTGAAAGAAAATGCAGAGGCTTCCTTAAACCATACAATAGAAAGGCTTCTAATATTTACATGGTGCACCCCATCTTTATAGCTAATCATTACATAGTTTCTTCACACTACATACATGCCCTCCTTGACCATATGTGATCAGGAAGGATATACAAAAAATAAGAGATCAATATTTTACCCTAAAACTATCATACAGCGTTTCAAGATTATGCATCACCAAAAGTAACATGCACAACCCAAGACATACGCATTTTTTCCATTGCAATTTTGTAAAGAAACTATGTATTTCCAAGCTTGCTTGGCCATTCAAGGCCTGTCAATACTTTACTTTCTGGTCAATGAATTTGAAGACCAAGCCAACATTTACCTTATATCTGTTCATGTGCAGATTGTCGATCACAAGAAAAAACTTACCACTTAATACAGGTCAACAAATGAGAACAACTTCCATTGTCATGGAAGAATAGAATCACACCCCTCCCGAATGGGCATGTAGTGTCATGATCAAAGCTCTGCAAAATGTTGATTGCGCTGAGATGAGATGCCTTGACAATTGATGCAAAAATGAATGTAGAGTTCAACGTTTGAATCCCCTTTCAAATTGCTTATATGACCGAAGCATTTTTTAGAAGAGAGGTTCCAGCAGGCACAACTGCAAGGGTGGATCATGTTTCTCCTGAGTAACAAGATGCTTCAAGAGATGTGTGTAATCCCCCTCACTAGTTCTAAATTCTAATAGCTCCAAGCAGCAAATGTACTCTTGGCTTGATAAATCTCGTTGATGTCCTCGTAGAGACTGGCCACTATAATATCAATGTTTACACCCCTAATTCAGAAAAGTTATCTCTTGGTCATTCCACAACCACACATGGTATTATTGCTGTCGAGATCAAAGAAGCAACTGCCAATGTATCATCTGGAACCCCTGCCAAATCTGTTTCTTCAAGTTTCTATGGACATTATAAATGAAGGAAGCCAATATTCAAACCTAATCTAGAACAGAAGGCAAGAACAAAGAACAAATACCAAAACCCAAGGTTGGGTTGAAAAGCTCTGACACCAATGATGTAAGAAATCCAACTGAAGAGTAAAGTTCGACACTTAAGTGTTCAAATAAATCTTTGACTAAATTTCCAGTAGCAAACATAAGCTTCAATAGCTTCATGTCAAATTTTCAAGAGAACCAACTCAACAAACCAAGAGAGAAAATCAACAGATCTTAAAAACTAGCACCTAAGCAAAATAATAAAGATAGACACAGATAGAATCTCAACTACTCCATGAAAACAGGAAACCAAAAATGCTTCTGCATGCCAAACTAAAACAATATTCTCCTACAACAATAATAAGGTGAGGCAAATATGAATTAATAAACTATTATATGCTAAGCACTGATAATCCTTACCATCTAGGAACATACCATAACAATAAAACTAATAAGAGCATAAAATGCCCAGACACCATTTTTAACTGGAGCAACCTATCTTATAATGGAAGTAATGCTGTTTATAGCCAAACGCAACCTGTTTTTTCTAGAGGTTTCAGGCATTATTGATGAACTTATGTTTGTTTGTTTACTTTTATACTCACCAAACATCTGAAAAGAATATTGTATGTCTCATGCAAGGACAAAATTAACCCAACGGACCAGCTATTCCAGTCATTTTAGGAATTTGTTTTTTCAATGATGGTACTGGGGAAAAACATGGTCAATCAAGGGAATATATTGGTCTAGTCGAGGAAATATATTTAGCACTAAAGCAATAGTAAATGGCCCCAGACTGTCTAAATGACTCTGCTAGTCTATTGTGGTATTCACATAGTCTCTGCCCCAAGTCATGTACAATGCCTTTCCAATAAAGGCTGGTTGTATGAAGTGATATGTACAGCCTTGGAATATCCAATCAACTTTGAAGCCCAAAAGATAAACCATATAAAAACAAAAAATCAAACAAGGTCTCTACTCATATTTTAAACGGACAGCAAGATTTGTCTCTACTCTATCTTAGGACCAATCAGAACTATTAAATGAGGAAAAACGAAAACTTCAGAGAATATGACTCGGAACGGATATCATTGATATACAACATTGGATGATTACACCTCTCCCAATTAGAATATGCCCTCTAAAGATAGGCCCGCGTGTATTTGTGACAATGGATTTACTCTGCCAGAAAAATTGATTCTTTGGAACGTACAACTAAAGAATAAATGGTACCTTAAAAACATGCAAACAATTGACCAGTAAAGACTGGTAAAATTCTAAGTGAAAAGAGTAACGACATCTTTTCGATATCCACGAACCATAAGAAGTCTGGGGATGTTCTCTACCAAAAGATCCATATACTCCATGTAGAGGTATGGAGGATGATTTGGTGGTGGTGGTGGCAAACTAACTAACACGACAGCTGCCATTCTTGAATACCGCAAGATAGTAGCATTTAGTTTCAAAGTAGTGTAAAGAAATTTATTAACTTGAAGCTCATTTATAGATGTGGATCCTCCTTCTGCATTCATTTTCCTCTTCATGTCTGCAGCCTGCAATGCTATGCGTTTCCGTGCTCTTGAAAATGCCTCCATGGCATCTTCACGTCCGGTTTCTAAACCTTGATCTTCTTTGTGCGCCTCCCATGATTTCATGGTAATGACAATTACTTCAGCTTGCATGCGAAGGTCATACAGAAACTTTTTTACGTCTGTTTTCAACTCCTCTGCCTCGGTGTCCTCTTCGGCGATGCAGAATACCTGAATCTTACAACTCTCAAAGCTTTCCTTCGTAAGTAAGAGCTGAGAAAGAAGCAACATGAGACCACCATCACGTACTATCCAATAAAGGTCAATTGTTCCAAACTGTTTCTGGTACTCTCCTGGCCATTCATCCAAACCTTTCACTGTGACAACTGCTTTATTAGCAACAATACAGTCATTTATGATGCTAACAAATGTTTCTGAGATCTCTTTCGAATTTTCTTGTCTCCATATTTCTGGGTAACGCATTACAACAATGTTGGGCTTAAGATTTCCAAGGCCCATTGTTTGGACAATACCACGAAAGCCTTCTTGCATGTTCTCAGCTACAATGATTTCTGCAACCCCTTCACAGTTCTTATAATCAATATATGCAGCCAATTGTCGACATGCAACTTTTGCTTCTTCGGCCTTTTCATTGTAGTCGCCATCTAATATTGAAACGAAGATTGACATGCCCCGACCCTTTTTCTTCATGCAATTTGCAAAATCAGCTAGCTTTGGATGACAAGGCACATTCTCAGGTAGTTTGCCCCATGGCCTACAGAATATCAGGGGAATTGGGTACCAGTTCTTTGGATGGACTTGATTCGCTGCATTAAGAACATTTACATATATAAGACAATACTTCCTTGATGAAATAATATGAAAGGTTAAACTCCATATTTCCATATTTACAAAAAATTTAAATAAATAAAAGTGTAAACATTGCTGTAACAAACCTTAAAGTGAAAATTACTCAGCCATGTTTTTTTCAGCAATTCCTCAGCGTACATCCATAAGGACATGTGACATGTAACATGTGTATATGGTTCCAATTTTCTGTGTTATAAGTGCCCTCCTCTATCCATTACTGAGCTGAGTTCATTGGCAACAAAAGACAAATTCCCAGATCCGTGTTCATGCAAAGAGGTTGGTTTGTCTGTTGGTAGGTAAATGGATTCCTAGTACAGAAAGTGAAATCAATATAGTGGACTCCTAGTACAGAAGGTGAAATCGATACAGTGGACTCCTAGTACCCACGGTGAGTGCAGTATGGTTGACTATTAGTACCCAAGGTGAATGCAATATGGTTGACTCTTAGTACCCAAGGTGAATGCAATATGGTTGACTCTTATACGCTTGCTAGATCCAATACTCAGCCAATGACTTAAGTTTTAATGAAGGAATGCTTTTCAGAAACAATTAACTGATAACACAAATAAACATACATTTTCAATTTTATAGTACCAACTGAAAATGCAAGGGCAGAAAGTTCAGGCGAGGTCACTTGCAATGTACCCATGAAACACCACCCCTGAAAATCTGATTAAGTAATGATGAAAACAACTGTGCTATCTGAAGCACATTTTCTACTTTGTTTTAAATGAGGTTTTTTTCTCATGGTCTTAGGTGTTGATTTTGTAGCAATGGTTGGTCTTCATAATTTATATTTTAGCCCTTGTAATGTATAATGAATTTGGAAGACATGTTCTTCATGTCATTTTCATTGTTTAGCCCTTGAAAGAATTAATATAAGACATGTTCTTCATGTCGGATTTAAAAGAGAAAATTTCCGAATTTTAATTTTGAATTTTTGGCTCCAAACTAGTCAAGTCGGCCCTCCCGCAAGTCAAGTCGGCCCCAGTGAAGAGACACACCCATTAGGACAGGCAGATCGCTATATATAGAGCATTCGACCTCCTCCACAAGGTGCCATTTGATCTCACACAAGACAAGTAATATTCTCGGCATCTGTGCAAAGAAGAAGGACGAAGAAGGACAAGTTCATCTCTAGCATCTATCTCTCTCTCTCTCGTCTCTTGACTTTGCACGTGTGACATTCTGGGCAGTTTCTGGGCAGCAGTGCGAATTTTTGGGCAGCAGAGCTGATTTTCTGGGGATATTTTGGGAGGCCAAAATTTGGCCTAGGCATATCAGAGAGGGCTGAGGTTGAAGGGCAGAAGTTTGACTTGACAATAGGGTTGTTTGACCAGGTTTGACCATAGTCTTGTTGATCAATTTGATCTCATAGTTGACTAGCTGCATTAGATGTATCTCTTGTTGAACTGAAGAATTTCTCTAAGGAAAAGGTTGTTGGGTTTTTCCCCAAGTGTGTTTTCCCAAGGTAAATCTTGTGTTCTCTTTGTGCATTGTGATCTCTACTGTGCTTGTGCATTTATGGTTTAATTTCTGAAGTGTAATTGCTTAATGATAAACTTGAATTGCTAAAAGAAGATCTACATCATTTGAAGTAATTATCAGTATTTCAGAAATTAGTGCTTGTATCTATTGCACTTGAAAAATCTATTGATTTTGTAGTAGCAGATAAGACGAACAATTTTCTTCAAGATAACTATTTCCAATGATCTATTTTTGACTTCTTAGAGCATTCAAATCATCAAGCAGTTACACATAAGAAATTTTCAACCATTAAGCACAATAGAGCAGTAGAGATCACAATGAGACAATGAAACAAAAGACCAAAATTTTTTTGGGACAAAACACCACAATGGGGAAAACCCAGTAAGCTTCCCTTATGAGAGATTGTTCAATTCATCAATTTGTACATCAGAGAATTCCAGTCAAAAGGTCAACCATTTACCATATTAAATACCAAGTCAAACAGAGTCAAAGTAGAGAGAGTCGATGATCTGCTGACAGTACACATTCTGGTCAAAGGGCCGAAATTCGGTCTGCAACTTCCACAGAAAATCTCGGTCAAATTGCAGGGTTTGACCTACGGTCAACCCTTGGTCAATGCCCAGAAATAGGTGCAAAACTTCGGTCAACAAACAATCAACAATCTAGAGAATGTTAGATCTTAGACTTAGATTGGAACATTGTCCAAATCCTAATGATGTGATTAATCCAAAAGGCATTATTAATCCAGAGAAGATTCGGCCTTCAGTACATAGTCAAAGATTTGATCAACGATAGAGTCAAACCAAGTCAACATAGGTCAAACATAAAGTCAATTTGTTTGTCAAAGTATCCTCCTTTCGCACATGTGAGTAGATTTCTTTGCTAGAACAAGTTGAATGATTGAGTGATGTGATGCCCAAATGAATTGACCCTCTTGCCAATATATACATGTTCAATACGAGGGGTTTTGACCAAGGGTCAAACCCCTTCGACTGGTGGGGCTGACCTGTCAAAATAGGGCCGACTTGGACAACAGAAGAACACTAATTTCTCCTTTGACTTGGATGATGAAAATACTGACCACAGCTACAATTCCTCAACACTCACTCTTAGCCAAGAAGGTACTTTTCATTCTCTCAACAAATGTACAAATTTTGATGAAAATTTCTGAATCTAACAGATCAAAAACCCCTACTACACCTACTAGTTTACAATCTCCTACTTGTTCTTTACATTAACAAGTTATTTAATTGCATAAACATCGAAGTAAACACTATTGCAGCCTTCACAAATATATAGATCATGTACTGAAATAAACTGAGACAATCACAGAAGGGTTTGTATTATTAAGCAGATTTCGTGAATACAACTAGGGTGCCAAAAATGGCTCACCCAACAGAGAATATCCTCGGCAATAGTACCTCTATTCGGAGACAGATATTCCAGCAAACCAACAACCGGATGATCAAACCCCATAGTGACTCTGATTGTTCCCTATGCTGGATAGCGAAAGCTACTCCAAGCACTGCTCCAGAACTGCGTCACTCTTCCAAGAGCTGCGTCACCCTCTCCCGGCTCAGAATCTGTTGATATGCTCTCAATTTGCCCCACAGAATCTCCCAGTGCTGCCTCTGAATCCCTCTACGATTTTTGTGTCAGCCTCTACGGCTTTTGCGTCAGCGTCTACGACCCTCTGCGTCCTCTGCATCAGCGCCTACGGCCTTTGCGTCAGCCCTTCTTGGGCCTGCGTTGTCTCTCCCAGCACTGCACTGCCTCTTTGTTATGTATTCTTCGGCCTCCTGTCGAACTGCCCCTCACTGCAACTGATCACTAACTCGATTTCCTCAGCAAACCTTGCCCCAGAAAATCAAATTATTGATCTCTCTTAATGTATCTCCAACTGACCCTCAAGCCTCCTCTTATACTTTTCCTATTGACGATTCAACGACCGAGATTAAGTCCTAATCAACGACTAGGATTAGAACTGGCTTGATCCTCATCACTTAGAACTTTCTCACCCATTTTATATTAATATTTTTATTTTCCTAAGTTTAGACTTAGCAACCCATTAAAAATATTAATTATTTTAATATCTCTTCATCCGGTTTTAATTTCTCCAAACGATTTCTGGGTCTTGGAGATCTCATGTGCCTTAGCCTCTCCACCAAATTTCATGGCTAGAGCACATCTGATGCTACCCAAAATCAACACTGCCTCTTAGCAAGGAATGTGCTCTAACAATGTTTCACCATAGAAGCATCATACTGATCCTCTGCATCGGTCCTCTGTGCTGATGTTTGGCCTGTTGCCCCACATCCACTACACTGTTGCTTCTTGTATTGTTGCCCATGACACTGCCACTGCCACTGCTACACCGGTATTTTAGCTCCCTCTCAAAACACTGCCTCATGCTGCCCATAGCATTGCCACTGCTAACTGTTGCATTGCAACTCAGTGGCCGAGAAGTAAGTAACTGACTTCACCCAAACATTGACATCTTGGTCAGTTTGGAAGCCTCGTGATGCTGAAGCTACCTCTGTTTCCATCCTGTGCTCCCTCTGTTGCCACTGCGCTGCTGCAAACACCTTTGTGCCTCTCGCACTCTGCAACCTCTAATGCAATGCTACAGACTTCTACACTCTAGCACTGCTTTGTTGCTCCTTCGCACCTTGCTCCACCTGACACCTATCATCATGCTACTGTCGTTAAGGGCTCTCGTAGCGAGATGTGATCCAAGAGCTTAGGTACCTCAAGGATCCTACTCCTTTTGTAGTCCTCTCGACTACAGCTATATGTCTCCCCACCTCTTCTCTAGAGGTGCATGAGCACTCATGGCACAATCGTCATCCGTCTTGACATCCTTCTCCGCCTTTGCTGGAGCAGCCTTTGAGTCGGAAGCTTCTCCCTTGCCTTTCTTCCTGGGGCACTAAGAGGCATAATGTCCCAGCTCCCCATAGTTGAAGCACTTGACCTTACAGATGTCTTTCTTCTTCCTCTTTTGAAATCCCTATTGTCCCCCTGATGCGAGAGTTGCATCCTCCTCCTCCTCCTCCTTGATTTGAACTCCCTTACTGCTACTCCCTGCCTTGGTCAATCTCCTGAGCTCTTCCTCTTGAAGAGCTGCTCACATCTCCTCCCAACTGGGGAGAGTTGCTTCGCCCAAAATGCTTTGGACAAATGTCTCCCACTCCTCGGAGACTGCATTCAGGGCAGTCCTAACCATGAACTCTGGATCCAGTGTAGACCCCATGGAAGTAAGCTGGTCGCGAACTCCTTGCAACCTGAGAAGGAATGGATCTATCTCCTCTCCTTTCTGCATCTGATATGACGGTGACCTCAGCTGAACCTTCGCCGGGGCCTCCTCATAATTCTCAATTGCATCAGGATCAACTGGGATAGCTACTCTTCTCAAGGCATAATTCTTGATGCGATGTTTATCCAGGATTGCCTGGATCCTGGCCTTCTAGATGAAAAAATTGGAAGCCCCGTCCAATTTGTTGTATAACGGATAATCATATTGAATCTTTGGTTGAATTCAGCAATGGTTTCATCCTCCCTTTTTTCGTTAGACAAGAGGCCTTTATGTATTTGGACCGTGTCCTTTTTGGGAAACCATCTTCTTTCAAAGATTTGGACGAATCCCTCCCATGTTGAGATGGAAGATGGGGGAAGGTTAAGAATCAAGATACCAATCTCATGCATTTCCTATCAAGGTTGTGGAAAAGGAAATCATTCATCTATACTCATTGTATAATTCATCACATATTCAATCCTCAAATTTCATAAGATGTTCTTGGGGGTTTTCTTCCCCTGTGAACATAGGCCTTTTAGGGTCCTCGGGTACGGAACAAAAGAGAGCCCCAACCATATTAGAGAGGTTTGGAGGTCTAAAGATCTTTGTCTTTCCTTCTCAACTAATTGATCTTTTTGTCAAAGAATGGAATATGGGGTTCATCATCTCTTCTTCGATGGCAAGTCCTAATCTCAAGGTTTTCCATCTAGGAAGGAGGTTGTGGAGTCGCCAGAGGAATACTTGAATTGTCGTTAATGAATCAATCACTCAATGATTCACTAGGGAGATAGACCTTCTTCCTCCTTGGCAATAGCACCAAAATGTTTCCCTTGACCTAGTAGTTGTCCCTTTAGGAGTCTCTTTTAGGTCCCCTGCTAGTTTGAGCAGTAACAAGGCCATCTTATAGATTTTTTTGGAGGCAAAAATAAAAATTCAAATTTCTTTTCAATTTCTTCATAATGAAAATACCAACCAAGGCTACCATATTTTCCAGCAGTTTTTACATAAAATATATATTGATACAATGACAATTATGAAGATCGACCCTAGTTACAATTTCAACGGTCTCAATTAAAACTGATTAGTTAACCTGCTTTCCTAAGTTAGACTTGGGAAAATAATTAAAAACTGGTTAATAATCTAAATAAGACATTTTCACTTAGAAAAATAAACTGGGCTTGGAGATAATTAATCCTATTGTGTTCATAACCTCATTAACATCTCTTGAGACTAGCACTTGTCCAAGCTACATAAACTACATTTTGTTTGCAAAATCCAGCAACCACTTCAACACAACTAGAAGGGAGGGATAATCAACTTAACATTTCTTTGGAGAACACATTTGGGTGGTGAAGCATGGGAATGGAGTTCTAGAGCTTTGTTGACTTGTTCATCTACTATCTCATATCACTAGTTTCTTTATGAGACAAGACTCAAGAGGCACTAGTCCACTTATTGCATCATCCACTGTATTCACCACAAAGAAGTTAGTTGCAACCCATAGATTTACATCTCAATATTGGAATACACAAGTACCTGAAGGGACAAACAACGAGATGAGATGTTGATCTAGAGGAGCCCTCGTAGATATATGAGACTAGTGAAGAATTGCAGGGGGGATTGATTGAGATCCCATTGAGCATCTTTGAAGAGCCAAACAAGTTTAAGAAAAACACGAGTGGTACACAACTAATAGTGACAAAAAACAATTATAGTCCACAAAAATAGAAGACCCAGAACACACTATTCAATACTTTACCCTGGTTAGTCGTTTTTGCCTTTTTGTTTTGGTTTCCATGTAATGTGTGATCATTGATCATTGATGTATAACATTATATAAATGTTTTATATCACGTCAAATGGTGGTATATGGATGTATCATTACATAATGTATGCAATATGAAATTACATGGGTGGGTGCATGGGGGACTCAAACCAAGCCCTCTCCTAGGCATCCCTTGAAATTTGGAGGATCTTTCCAACCATTTTGGGAACCCATTGTTAGAAAATCAGAAAGGAAAAAAGATTTTCTTATGTTGATAATTACTTGTGATATTATTATGTTCTTATTAACTTCTTTATGTTCTTTCTTTATCTTAGCTTCATCAAGCAATTATCAAGTACACCAGATATAGGCACTCAGCCAGGGCTAAAACCCCTATATAGGGGAAAACCCAATCAAAGAACTCTTCCTTCAGTACATTCAAAATGAGAAGACCAAGACCTTAGACCAACAGACCTTCCTCCTCCACCAAGTCATCCTTCCAAGATGATTTAGCAATTTCCAGCAGTCTCTTCTTGTCCAGCAACTTCAACCTAGCAACAATCCAAAAATTTGACTTCCCAGCTACAGAATTTCGACCTCAGCTACAGAATTTCGACCTCAGCTTCAGAATTTCAGCCTCCCCAGTTACTGCAGAATTTTGACCCCCTGTAATACTCCAAGACTTCGCACATGTGGGATAGGAGAGAGAAAAACTCGACTTCTCTTGCTTGATAAGGTCTTCCTTCTTCTTTGCTAGCCCTTTCCTCCTCTTCCTTAGAAATTTGCATTTTTTGGGCCCCAGAAGTTGCAAATTGAACTTATGAGTGTGAGTGACAAATGAGGTCAAGTTGTTGCCTTTATATAGGTGTTCCTGCCCCTCAATTTAGGCCGACTTATCCAGTTTGAGGCTGACTTGGTGGAGGAGGCCTAATTGACCTATTTTACAATAAAATAGATTTTTTCTTTGACAAATAGAGCTCAAGAAGGGTCTTTTACATTATGACATGGACAAGGACACTTGACATAAACCCTAGAAGTCTTCGATGGAGACTTTGACCTAAAAATAATTGACCCAAGCATGAAACCCATGCTTTAATAAGTCAATTTCTTTAATAATAAAATTTCTTTTTCTTTCTTTTGACAAATATATTTCATTATGACTCAAATACAATTATGAAGACCAAAACTAGTTACATTCTTCAACACTCTCTCTTAACTAGGGAGGTATTCAAAATTACATATATATAGAAATACGTGGAAGATCTCCAAAACGAACTACGAAGAGTTCTAGCACACTCAGTGTTGCGGTCTAGAACCCTGACCAAGGTATTCTATCCAGGTGGGACTAAGATGGACTCAAGCTTTTAGCCACTCTAGGTACCATTAGGCTTACTAGCTAACCATCAACCCAGAGATCTAGGTGCATATCCAAGGTCGAAGCTCCACGACTAATGCCTTCAGGATCTAGATATCATCACATAGGCCAGCCAGATGTCCTCCCAAGCATCCACCATTAGATGCTTCATCTCTCCCTAATAAACTAGATATATCCATTTGTCCAAGCATGCTTCCCAAGTGTTCAGCCTTCGTATGGAGAGATTTCCCTGTACAAATACAACCCCAATCAGTAATAAACTTTCAAATACATATATAAGTAAACACAAACCTTCGAGGTCCTCATTCATTTGGATGTTGCTTATGTCATCATCAAATTATCCAATCTACAAATTGTTGGAAGCTTTCTTCTTCTTTCATTTCTTCAGCAACACCAAATACATCTTCAGATCTTCTCAAGTCTTTTGTTTGCAACTTCATGAACATATACCGATAGTACCTTTGCTTACCTCAAAGTATTCACTACCATAATATGCCCTCCCTCTCAATTGGGGAGATACTTTATTTTATCCAGGCTCCCTCTCAACTTAGAGAGATCAACCACTTTCTTCTTCTATAACATCAAAGAACCATTCACTTTATTTTATCCAGGCTCCCTCTCAACTTTGAGAGATCAACCACTTTCTTCGTCTATAACATCAAAGAACCCTTCACGGCTTCATTCCTTCTTACCGTACCAACGTCATATTGATCATCATCATTCACATAACTTCCTTCATCATGCTTATCAATATTATCAGGGCATCTTTACTTACAAACATCTTCAATACCTTGAAGATTATGTACCTACAAAACTTGTAATAGCAAGTACGAACATATAGAAGCATGAAGTTAACTATATCAGAATCATATGGAAGCATTTTGACTTTAGACATTAAACACCTAAACCTAGTTAGGTTCATAATCAGCAGAAGTTACATCTCTTTACATACTAAACTTCAACTTTGAGACACAAAGCCTTAGATATCAACAATTCAATCAAATAGCAATCCAATCATAGTGTTTTACATCAACAATATGCTTTTACATGTCAGACTTCAACTAGGGTTAGATGCAAACCCTAGACTTTATCATCAAAACTAAATCATATTGAAAATTAAAAACATCATCATCTCCTAGAATATCTATTTCTAAAAGGGCTTTGCTACATACCCTAGAATTCATAAACTAAAACATGAGTCTCAACGCATATACCTATCTAGGATTTCACATACTAGCATTTTACATCAATATTCATATGTACTAGGTAAACCCATGACACAAACATCAGTACATCAAAGTTATATATACAGCAATTTTCATTGGGCTAGGATTTCGATCAAACATACAAACATAAACCTAGGGCTTCATTCCTAGGATCTTACTATAGTCATTACATGGGTTTTGCTCATCAACCCTAATTTACCAAACCTTGAAGATCTAGGATTTCAATACATAATTTAGACATTAAAAGAAAACCCTAAAGGGCTAGGGTTTCTATAATATCAAAACACTAAACATCAAAATAATATGAATTCTAGATTTCATCAACAACCCTATGTAGACTAGGGTTTCATAATCAATATTGGCATACCCTTAGCAACAAGAAGTTAGGGTTTTGTAGTGAACCCTAAAGGTTAGGGTTACACAAGAATGATCAAATAATACCATGAGGATAGAGACTCAATCTAATGATTAATCACCCTAACAAGCATCTTTGTTATTCAAAACCCTAGACATAACAATGCTAGTAATGTAAAGAAAATTTCAAAAGAAGAATGATCGTACCTTTTATATGAAGAGAACTTTATAACAAAGCTTATAGTCTAAGGCCTACCTTTGAGTTTCTCCTTAACAAATGTTGCAGTACATCGATTCTTGAAGAGCTTTTCTTTGCAACAAAACTTCTTCCATGCTTCAAAGTTATCCTTTGAGGTCTCCTCCATAACCTTTGTGTATTCTACAACCTTTTCCTACCAAGGAAAATATAAAGAAATGGTTATTAGCATATAATATAAACAAGTCTTGATGTGAGGAGGAAACCAAACATGAAAAGATGATACAGAGAAAAAAATTCTTATCTTTCGTAAAATGGGGAAGGCTCCCTCTTAACCCAAACTTTGAGGGATACCTACAACTTATCAAAACTTCAAAAATGTCCTAACAAGACATATTGGACCTACAAACTCTAGAAATCAAAACATAAAGGAAAACAATTCAAACTTAAAATAGAAGACTAAGAGGGATATGTGTGAGAGAGAGGACTTAGTAGTATAAGTCCTTGACCTCTGATTCTTTGGTCTTGTTCTTCTTAGGTGGAGCTTCATCGGTAACATTTGCTTGATCCCTATCTCTCTTCTTATTCCTTGGATTCTCCAGAAATTGATTTTTGTAGTGACCCATCTTGTGACAATTGTAACATTCGATCTTGGATAGGTCAACCTTCTTCTTTGGTCCTTTGAACTTTTTGAAGGTTCCCTTCTTCTTGTGATGAGTAGCATAGGCATTAGAGATGTTTTCTTCTTCATACTCCTTGTTGTTTACTAACGATACTCAAGCTTCTTCTTGACTGCATGCAT
The DNA here is from genome assembly GCA_000404065.3 of Pinus taeda. Classification (NCBI taxonomy): domain Eukaryota; kingdom Viridiplantae; phylum Streptophyta; class Pinopsida; order Pinales; family Pinaceae; genus Pinus; species Pinus taeda. Next base: position 82,723 of record APFE031121868.1, read on the forward strand.
TCCATATTTGTTCAAATGTTGGAATATCCTTCCAACCGTTAAGTCTTGATGCAAAGGCACTCCAAGATTTTGGTAGTCCTAAAAATGCAGTAACTACGAGCTCCTTTTCTGGGACAATTTCATCTATTGCTTAGAGTTCATCTATGATTCTAAATATCCTTATAAAGTAGGATGATACAATATTTTCTTTTGTCATCTTAATAGTTCTTAATTCATTCTTGAGACTTGCTATTTGACCAATGTTCTTGATGGTGAATAATTTGGAAAGAGCCTCATACATTTCTTGAGCGGAATCGATGTTGGATATGTATGGGATGAGATTGTCTTTTACTCTATCCACTATTAGGTTCATGGTCAAGATTTTGGTTTCTCTAAACTTTGTTTTCTCTGTTTCACTTGATTCATCTGCAGGGTTCTTGATTTTTCCTTGAACAAGATCTAAAACTTTGTTCTTTTCGAGGATGAGAGCTATCCTCTTTTTCCAGGCCCTGTAGTTGGAGGCTCCTTCTAGTTTGTTTTCTCCCTTCATTGAGTTTGACATAGTTCCTATAGATAGTAAACGTATCTTCTTATATGATCCCTTTTCCTTAATGACCTTCCCTTGATCTCCTTTTCCTCAATAGATCTCCAACCTGCCTTTTTCCTTCTTCTTCACCTTAGCTCTGATACCATGTCAGAAAATTAAAAAGGCAAAAGATTTTCTTATGCTAATAATTACTTGTGATATTATTATGTTCTTATTAACTTCTTTATGTTCTTTCTTTATCTTAGTTTCATCAAGCAATTACAAACACCAAAACACGAAGATCAAGTACACCAAATGTAGGCACTCAACTAAGGCTAAAACCCTTATATGGGGAAAACCCAGTCAAAGAACTCTTCCTCCAGCAGATTCAAAATAAGATAGACCAAGAGACCTTCCTCCTCCACCAAGTCAACCTTCCAAGATGATTTAGCAATTTCGAGTAGTCTCTTCTTGTCCAACACCTTCAGCCCAGCAACAATCCATAAATTCGACTTCCCAGCTACAGAATTTTGACCCCAACCTTAGAATTTCGGCCCCCTGTAATACTCCAAGAATTCGCACATGTAGGATGGGAGAGAGAAAAACTTGACTTCTCTTGCTTGATAAGGTCCTCCTTCTTTGCTAGCCCTTTCCTCTTCTTCCTTAGGAATTCACATTTTTTTTTGGCCCCAAAAGTTGCAGATCAAACTTGTGAGTGTGAGTGACAAATGAGGTTGAGTTGTTGCCTTTATATAGGTGTTTCTGCCCCTCAGTTTAGGTCGACTTGTCCAGTTTGAGGCCGATTTGGTGGAAGAGGCCTAATTGACCTATTTTGCAATAAAATAAATATATTCTTTGACAAATAGAGCCCAAGAAGGGTCTTTTACATTATGACATGGACAAGGACACTTGACATAAACGCTAGAAGTCTTCAATGGAGACTTTTACCTAAAAACAATTGACCCGAGCTTGAAACACATGCTTTAATAAGTCAATTTCTTTAATAATATAATTTATTTTTCTTTCTTTTGACAAATATGTTTCATTATGACTCAAATACAATTATGAAGACCGAAAGTAGTTACATTCTTCAACACCCATCCCATAATCCCCTAACCATTACAAAATTTATATCGTAGAAGGCAAGATACATGTGTTAGAAAAGATAAAGCACTCCCCCATGGTTTTGCTCAATTTCAAGGTTTACATCCTTAAAATATACCCATTCATGGGAATATGAAACACTTCCAAGATTCCAGCAGCTAAGTTGAACTTCCATTTTGTGCTTGTGGCCTATCTGTTTGAATGAACTATCATAGTCCTAACTTTCTCTTGCATATTGCATATGTAGAAGAAAAATTTCTATTACTTAACCATTTATAGGATGGTTATGAGCAATGACAAATCTTGACCACAAGGCAATAGGCCAATGGCAACTGAAGCACACTTTAAGAAAGGCATTGGTTGGCATGCCCACACAAATCCTGATTACATTGTGAAGCTAACAGAGTTGAGAGCATATCCCAGAAACCATGATATGATAGACATTTGAATCCCTAATTCTCCAAGCTGACATAGTTCTCTTCAAAACAAAATATAGAAGATATTATTTTTAAATATGTGGAAAATCGCCCCCCAAGGATCAAAGACATGGCAAAGCAATTTGGAAACATGCACTTTTGAAGCCATCTCCGTAATTGTCCAATCTGACATAGTTCTCTTCAAAACAAAATATAAAATACATTTTTAAAAGATGTGGGAAAATCACCTCCTAAGGAGCGAAGACTTCGCAAAGCAAGTTGGAAATATGCACTTTTGAAACCATCTCCCCAGTCACCAGCTTTCCCCTTGAGACATACATAATAGTATAAAAGGCTTGCAAGTGCTAAAGAGACAATAGTGAATGTCCAAGATATCAGGAACATGATAACTGTAAAAAAGAAGACACAGTTAAAATAACAATACACATTTTACTATGAGCAGAAAAAAAGGAATAAAATTCAGAATTTATCTTCTCATAACCAGTTCCACAAATTTATCAACAAAGGGTGTTCTATCACCACAAGAACTAGAGACAACTTAATAAACAGACGAATACAGATATTTATAGCTACTGCTACACTCCATTGGCCGAAGAAAATAATCTTGAAAAGTAAATTTCCTAGATACCTTGACTGGAATCAAATAGAAATGGAGATTGGAGGTTTACCAATACAAAGCATAGCACCAATAAGTGAAAGGCTCCAATGGTGAAATTTCCACCTTGGGCGCCAGCTCGGGGCATCCAGAAGATCCAAAAGGAAACATGACAAGTTCACACCAGAATAGCATAGAAGGAAGAACATAGTTATCACAGGTGAGATCAGATCAATATTTCCAAGTACTACACAGGTAGCACAGATAAACGCTGTAAAAAGAGTTGCAAGATATGGTTCAGTACTGTCAGCAGCCTTGAAGTATTTCAGTATTGGGATAATATCATCATTAGCAATTGCTGCAAGCAGGCGAGGAGCGCCTGTAAGACTCTGAAGTGCTGCTCCAAGAGTGGATAAGATAATACCAATGTAGATAACTGCTGGCACTGGCCAAGCGACTGTTGCTGTCAGAAGCCTGACCAAACATATTAAATGCACAAATTAGCTTTTGAAGGTAAGATGGATTAACAGATTTGTTCATTTTTGGAGCATTGTATCAACAAAAGGACAGAATCAGTTTGCATCGCAATTGGTAAGCAAATCCACCACTCAGAGAATATTTAGTTTAATAACTGAATTGCAAAGAGATTTAATAAAATGAAGCATGGGTGGCATGTGGATGAGAGCATGTGACCTTACACCAAGAAAACGAGAATTACGATAATTATCTAAACAAAGAACGGATCAAAAAACAATACCTGTCTGTTAAAAGTGCCTCTCTTGTGGCTACAGCTCCAAACATCAATACAGAAACCAAATACATAGCAGTAGTAGTACCAATTGCTGCCAATGTTCCAATAGGTATTGAACGCTGAGTGTCTCTTAAGGATGCAGAACGATTTGAACCAGCCATAATGCCAGTCACAGCAGGAAAGAAAAGTCCCAGCAATGACCTGAATAAACCAGAAGTGATTAGAAAAAGATTTCATATAGTTTATTTGAGAAAGAAACTGTAGATTTATATACTAGTAAGAACATAAATTGTTGCAATTGTGAATAACACAAGGTTATACATACAACATATAATGCTGATAAGATCCCAATATTGTGAGATTGATGATTAGCTGCACATGCACCGTTGGACATGGGGCACGGCAAAGTATTGCTGCGAGTCTGCAACTATTGATTGATGTTTCGTTCTGCTCTAGGCCAGGGTTGATGTAAATTATTAGGCAGCCATATCACTAAGACACTCTAGGGGTATAGATATGAGCTTGTGTGAACCAGCAGTGGGTTTGAGATGGCGGTGGGTTTGAGATGCACAAGTAGGTTAGAGAAAGGAAACATTAATTAGGTCTTTGTCAAGAAACACTCAATTGGTTGGAAAGAGACTAAAGTAAACCTTATGCTTTGATATAACACCAATGAATGAACCAGTGTTGAAAAAATCGGCAAGGGTCTAGAAAACATCTTTTTGGAAACATTGGTGAAAAAATCGACAAAAATTGAAAAACTGCGGCAAACATTAAAAAAATGCAAAAATTAAAATATACTCATTTTTTGTTGGGCATTGAATAATCCAGCGCTCCCAGTGTGTTTCGTGACATGTGCTTAACCGCCTCTCGAGGATCTGTTAACTCTGGCGATGCGTCAATTTACTAACACCTATGGATTTTGGTGTAACGGCAATCAAGATTTCAACAAGTGGTATCAAAGCCAAAGGTCTCGAGTTTGAAACAACCCTGGCTTGCACTAGGGGGAGATTGTTGGGCATTGAATAATCCAACGCTCCCTGTGTGTTTCATGACATGTGCTTAACCACCTCTTGAGGATCCGTTAACTCTGGTGATGCATCAGTTTACTAACACCTATGGGTTTTGATGTAACGACAATTGTGATTCCAACATTTTTGTAATAATTTTAAACATATACAGCAACAACAACATTAGATAAACACATTGGCACATAAATATGAAGAAAGCATTGATATATATGATATGGTGGATGCCAAATAAAAAGATACATCAAAGGCGATACTAAATCCTTATGAACTCTGATAGTTTTCCAATCAAGGACTCAAATGTGGAGAAGCGATACAAAATAGCATCACATATATAAATGTATCTCGTCATCATGAGTTATATGTACAAAGGCAAAAGAAACAAAACTAACAACTAGCTATCTAAGATCAATGCCCTCTCAATCCCTTTTACAGGAAAAGATGATGGGTTGTTTGTCAGGCCTTCCCTTAATAGCAAAAGGCCCTGGCCCTGCACCAAATGTCAGACGATCACTGATGGGTATAGAATTGTGCTCATCAATATTTGTAGAAGGTGGTGTTAATGCTAGCATATTCTTCTCCACCTTAGGATCCTCCCCTTGCTCCCCCTGTTGTTGTACTCAAGGTTGCTAGCATATTCTCCTCTGCCTCCTGATCCTCCCCTTGCTCCTCCATTTGCTTCATCTATAGTTAGAGATTGTAATGGACATATACCAAGTCATTAAGACATGAGAACTCCAACCTATAGGAGTGCCATAAAAAAATTAATGATTCTTGATTCTCAAGGGTCATAAATTACAATAAATGTGATGCTCAGTGGAAGTTCAAACGTATAACCTATTGTGCTTCTTTGAGTGTATTTTCTCAAATACACTCCAATTGCGCTCACATCACGAAGCGCTACAGGTTTGACCGAGGATTCTAATGGCCAATTTCTGTAAATTTGGTGGCCTTGCACCATAGTTTCTCCAACAAACATCTACAACAAAATAAAGAAAACATAATTGTTGATTTGGGGTAGCATCGGATGTGCTCTAGCCATGAAAATGGGTGGTGAGGCTAAAGCACATGAAATCTCCAAGTCCCAAAAATGGTTTGGGGAAATTCTGCCTGGTGAAGGAGATATTAAAATAATTAATATTTTTAATGGGTTCCTAAGTCTAAACTTAGGAAATAAAAATATTAATGGGTATTAATATAAAAATGGGTTAGAAGGTTCCAAAAGTCATGGATCAAGCCAAATCTAATCTTAGTCGTTGATCAGAGATTTAATCTCGACCATTGAAGGATCAACAGGAAAAGTATAAGAAGAGGCTTGAGGGTCAGTTAGAGAACATACTAAGCGACACCAGTCAGTTCGATTTCTGGAGCGGGGTTAGCTGAGAAATTCGAACTAGTGGTTTGGAGAGCAGCAAGAGGTAGTGGGTACGGAACAAAGAGTCGGGAACAACACCAAAAGACCAGTGCAGAGGATGGAGAGGCAGACGCAGAGCCTCTCAAGTGTTGATTTGGCGTAGCATCGGATGTGCTCTAGCCTTGAAAATAGGTGGCGAGGCTAAAGCACATGAGATCTCCAAGACGCGGAAATGGTTTGGGCAGAATCTAACCAGTTTGGGAGATATTAAAATAATTAATATTTTTAATGGAGTCCCTAAGTCTAAACTTAGAGAAAATAAAATATTAATGTGAATTAATATAAAACTGAGTTCGAATGGTCCAAAAGTCATGTATCAAGCCAGATCTAATATTCACTGTTGATTAGGGACATAATCTCGACCGTTTAATTGTCAACGACAAAAGTATAAGAAGAGGCTTGAGGGTCAATTGGAGAACACACTGAGTTGATCAAGAATTCGATTTTCTTGGGCAGGGCTTGCTGAGGAAATCGAAGGAGTGATCAGAGTTGCAGCTGAAGGGCAGTGAATACAGTAGCAGAGAGGCAAAGATAGTACCGAAAGCATCAGCGCAAAAGCCGGGAGAGGGTTGACACAGAGCTAGCTAGAGGCCACACAAAGGCAGCCAAAGGCCACGCAAAGGCAGCCAGGAGCTGCACAGAGCCTTAGGAGAGCCAGCATGGGAGACGCAGAGTCTCCAGAGGCTGACGCAGAGCCTTGAGAGGCTAACGTTGGGCCAAATAGGCTGACGTTGGGCCAAAGAGGTTGATGCAGAGCCTAGAGGCTAACGCAGGGAGATTTCGTGGGGCAGATTGGAGCTGATATATGTCTCCGTCTGAGAGGTACTACTGCCGAGGGCATTCTCTGTTGGGTGAGCCATTTCTAGCACCCAGATTGTATTCTGAAACTGCTTAATAATAAAACCCTTTGATAGCTGCACCGGTTTTCTCACATTGGGTTTTTCCAGGGCATTAGTCCAAAAATAATTGTGTCACTAGTGTTCTTGTTTCTTTCAGTTGATGATCTGTATGTGTTGATACTGTACTTGTATTTATTTTCAGTATTTACATGGTAAATAGCTTGTTAAGTAAATGAACAAGTAGGAAGAAATAAATCAGATAGTACAAGAAGAATTTCTAACAGATAGACTTAGAAATTCCAACATCAGGCAAACGCAGAGGCAGCAGACTGCGCAGTAACTGGAGGGCTTGCGTGGGTGACGCAAAGAGGCCCAGTGCTGATGCAGAGAGGCAAGAGATGATGCAGAGAGTCTGGGAGCTACACAGAGGCCAGCAAGCCTGATGCTGAGACTGGGAGAAGTGCTGGAGAATTTTTCTCTATTGGGTAAGCCAGTTTGGCACCCAGTTGTACTGAAGAATTGCTGAATAATAAAATCCTCCTTTATTGCACCGGTTTTCCCACATTGGGTTTTTCCGAGGACAATTGTCCAAAATATCTGTGTTGATGTGTTGATTCTTGTGCATGTGTTTGTTTCTGTATTATGGTGTGATATATGCAGCAGAATTTATTTTAATGTTTAATGAAGGCTTTTCGTAAATAACTTATTGAGAAATAAGTAGGTAAAATGAATCAGTTGTTGCAGTAATAGAATTTTCACATGGTATCAGAGCAAGTAATCAGAGACAGGAAAGGAAAATCAATTATGGGTCGAGACCATGATGCCGAGGCATCTACCTCAAGAGACTCGCACAGATTTTCAGAAAATTGCACAAGAGACAGTAATTTTGATTTCTCTATGTTGGCTTCTAGGCTGGAAGAAGAAGTGGCTTGTGTGACTAGCTCTGCATCATCAGAGGTATGGTATATAGATAGTGGAGTCTCTTGGCATATGACAGGAATCTGGGAACGTTTCTCAAATTATCAAGAGGAGAGGATGAACTTTCAAATCACCATGGGGAACAAGGCAAAGTGTACTCCAGTAGGGAGGGGTACCATAGTTTTTCAAACAGAAACGGGAGAGTGGTTCCGTGCTACCAATGTGCTGCATGTACCAGGGTTGGGGATGAACTTACTTTCTATGTCGCAACTTCAAGGCAAAGGCTATGACGTTTTCTTCATCAAGGAGAAAGTATACGCCAAACACCCGAGCTGGAAAAAAAAAAGTGCAAATCAAGATCAAAAGTAACAGGTTGTATAGACTACAACTAGAATGGCACTAATAGGTAGTCATGGAGACAAGGATTTGAACAAACTATGGCACAGAAGACTGTGACATTTGCACCATGGGGCTTTGAGAATTCTCAGGAACACTGTAACAGGAGTTTCGGATCTTAGTACGTAACGAGATGATGTATGCAGAGGATGTGCTCTGGGAAAGTATGCTAAAGCAGCATTTCCTAGAAGTAAAAACAGGGCCAAGAGTGTACTAGGATTGATACACTCAGTTATATGCGGACCTATATCCACTAAAGCTCTTAGTGGTGTCGAGTACTTCCTCACCTTCATTGATGACCACTCAAGGAAAACTTGGATTTATTTTCTGAAAACCAAGGACGAGGTTTTTTGTCGATTCAAAAAGTTCAAGGCGCTGGTGGAGAATCTGACTGGGAAGAAAATAAAAGTTTTGCGCTCAGACACTGGTGGAGTGTATGTTGATAAGGACTTCACTGATTTTTGTGCTAAGGAGGGCATCATAAGAGAGTGGATAGCTCCTTGCAATCCGAAGCAGAATGCAGTAGCAGAAAGGAAGAACAGGGCTATCGTAGAAGCAGCTAGGACCATAATGTATGATCAAGATATGCCAAAATTCTTGTGGGTAGAAGCATGCAACATGACAGTGTATGTTTAGAATAGAACTCCTCATCAGGCATTGGGCAAGATTACTCCAGATAAAGTTTTCACAGGGAAGACACCTGAAGTCAGTGATTTCAGGATATTTGGGAGCTTCGCATATTGTCGCATACCCGAGGAAAAGAGGAAGAAGTTGGATCAAACTGCAGAGAAAGGATATCTATTGGGATATAGTGAGAACGCTAAGGCATACAGAATCTATCTTCCAAGGAGCAGGGAGGTAGTAGTTCAACGAGATGTGAAGTTCATGGAGGACAGGGCTTTCAGAAAATCTCGAGAAATGCCTTCCGAGGAGCAATCAAAAGAGGAGCCGTTGGTCAAACCTCTTCAACAAACGAAAGTAAAGAATTCTTCCTCCTTCTTCAACCAACGGAAGTAAAGAATCCTTCCTCGGATCAGGAAGAATCACAGGAGGAGGAGCTAACAGAAGCACCCACTGGCAGAGGAAGAACAAATAGGGAACTTAGTCAAATTTTGCGAGATGCAGAGGATTTCATCGGTGCACCAAGGAACAATAAGAGGGAGCAAAAACAGCCAGATAGATATCAAGCATTAGTAGCTCCAGATGGGAAGCTTGCCAATTTTCAAGAGGCTGTTCAACATCAGGTTTGGTTGGATGCGATGGTAGAGGAGTACAACTCCATAATGGTGAACGATATCTGAGAGGTAGTGCCAAGGCCTCAAGGCAGATCGATGGTAGGTTCGAGATGGATCTACAAGATCAAATACGCTGTAAATGGCAATGTGGAAAAATACAAAGCCAAGTTTGTGGCTAAGGGGTATGCTCATAAGGAAGGAATTGACTACGAAGAGACCTTCGCCCTAGTAGCCAAGTATACATCTATTAGAACCGTGATATCTCTTGCAACACAGATGGGATGGGAGATTCATCAAATGGATGTCAAAACGGCATTTCTGAACGGGGTGATAGAAGAAGAGGTATACATTGAACAACCAGAAGGCTTTGAGACACATGAGAAGAAGTCTCATGTATGTAGATTGAATCATTGAAAAAAGCCTTGTATGGGCGCAGTTCCAAATCTCTACTGTCTAGTTGTAGAGAATGAGCCTCTAATCCTAGTACTATATGTGGATGATCTCTTCCTGACAGGATCATCCAGGCTCATCGGGGACTGCAAGAAGAATCTAGGCACATAATTTGACATGAAGGATTTGGGACAAATGCCTTATTTCTTGGGGTTGGAAGTTTGGTAGCAAAAGGGGGAGATCTTCCTTCGACAAAGGAGATATGCCACAGAAATTCTGAAGAGATTCAGGATGGAGGATTGTAGACCCATGGCTACTCCAATGATCACCAACTGGAAGAAAATTGATGCATCAGAAGACAAGGATATCAATCCCACCTTATACAAGCAGCGCATAGGGTCCCTGATGTATCTGGTCAATACCAAGCCAGACATTAGTTACGCTATCAACACCCTTAGTCAATTCATGGTGGAGCCGAAGAGAGCGCACTAGGCAACAACCAAACATGTTCTCAGATATATACAAGGAACAATCGATTATGGACTCTTGTACACCGGGAGTAAGGATATCAGATTGAGTGGATTCACTGATGCAGATTGGGCTAGAAGTTCAGTAGATCAGAAAAGTACCTCTAGGTACTGTTTCAACATTAGATCAGGAATGACCTCTTGGTGCAGTAGGAAACAGAAGTCCGTAGCTTTAAGCTCAGCTGAGGCAGAATATATGCCTGCAAGCACAGCTTCGTGCTAGGATCATGTATGATAGCCAAAGTTGCACCAAGCTCTCTGAGAATCCAGTGTTTCACGATCGGTTAAAGCATATTGATATCCGATGTCACTTTGTCATGTCCAACGAGGAGCTGTACAGTTGAGCTACACTCCTACAAGAGAACAGGTGGCAGACATCCTCACCAAGGCCCTTGGAAGAACAAAGTTTGATTATTTCAGGGAAAAGATGGGGATGATAAAGAATCCATTTCAGTAGCAGAAATGGGGGTGATGTTGCAGTGTTGTAGCAATCAACAGTAGCACGATGCAGCATGACGAGAAGGACTGCAGGGCAGATGCAATGTTGGGAAGAAGGACCAACAGCAGCACAGATGCAGAGGGAGTTGTAGTGCAGATGCAGTGTTGGGAGAAAGGACCAGCAGCAGCACTGATGCAGAGGGAGCTGTCGTACGAATGCAGCAGTGGCAAAGGGAGCGCCATGGGCACCAATACAAGATGCAACAATGCAGAGGATGTTGGGCGGGGAGGCCTAGCATCAGCAAAGGTACTAGTGTTGTATAGTCGGAGTGATGCTCAGTATGGAGTATTACTAGAGCACAGTCCTCGCTAAGAGGAAGTGTTGATTTCGGGTAGCATCGGATGTGCTTTAGCCATGAAAATTTGTGGAGAGGCTAAAGCACATGAGATCTCCAAGACCCAGAAATGGTTTGGGGAAATTCTGCCTGGTGAAGGAGATATTAAAATAATTAATATTTTTAATGGGTTCCTAAGTCTAAACTTAGGAAATAAAAATATTAATGGGTATTAATATAAAACTGGGTTAGAAGGTTCCATAAGTCATGGATCAAGCCAAATCTAATCTTAGTCGTTGATCAGAGATTTAATCTTGGTCGTTGAAGGACCAACAAGAAAAGCATAAGAAGAGGCTTGAGATTCAGTTGGAGAACATATTGAGGGAGGCCAGTCAGTTCGATTTCTGTAGCGGGGTTAGCTGAGAAATTCGAACTAGTGGTCTCGAGATCAGCAAGAGGCAGCAAGTACAGAACAAAGAGTCGGGAACAACACCAAAAGACTAGTGCAGAGGTTGGAAAGGCAGATGCAGAGGTAACAGACTGCGCAGTCACTGGAGGGCCTACGTGGGTGACGCAAAGAGGCCCAGTGCTAACGCAAAGAGGCAGGAGCTAACACAGAGAGTCTGGGAGCTACGCAGAGGTCAGCAAGTCTGATGCTAAGACTGGGAGAAGTGCTGGAGAATTTTTCTTTGTTGGGTAACCCAGTTTGGCACCCAATTGTACTAAAGAATTGCTAAATAATAAAATCCTCTGCTGCACTGGTTTTCCCACATTGGGTTTTTCTAGGAACAATTGTCCAAAATATATGTGTTGATGTGTTGATTCTTGTGCATGTGTTTATTTCTGTTATGGTGTGATATCTGCAGCAGAATTTATTTTAATGTTTATTGAAGGGTTTTAGTAAATAACTTATTCAGAAATAAGTAGGTAAAATAAATCAGTTGTTGCAGTGATAGAATTTTCACAATAGTTAAACTTTCAAATAAAACACAATTGAATTTAAAAAATCTAGAGCTCTAAATTCTAACGAGTCATGACTTGTCACTTACATGGCATCAAGGTGGTTTGTTCACGAATAGCATCATCAAATACAAATAGTCCAGTACCATCCTGATACCTCTCTATCTTGTGATTGAATGTGTTGTGAATCTTGGGATCAGGTACCATCCTATGAAGACAAGCATGGAGCCCTTCCATCATTTCACCATCAAAATCAAAGTTGCATTTGTAGGAAAATGCGAGGTTGAGGAAAAGTGTTGTTGCAAGAATAGGTCGATGGAGAATCTTTGTCCACCAACTATCAATCACATCCCATAACATCATGTGTTTATTAAACCCATGGGTACCCTTGTCCACAATCACGCCACTCATAACAAACAAACATTTGCTTCAACTCAAACTGACATTCAAGTAAACAATGAAGAGTCATGATGTTGGTGGAAAAACAATTGATTACAGGATGTCGCAACTTCCTGTTTCTAGTGCATCTCCTCATGAGGCTAAGAACAAAAGCATGGTTATATATGAACTTGGGGATGCTCCTAGCCATATCAATCACCTCCTTGATGAAGGAGAGATTCCCCATATCCTCAAGCATCAAATAAATACAATGTGCAATGCATTATCTATTATGATTTGCACAACATTATGCAAACCAATCTCTTGGAGGAAACTATTTAACAACCCACATATTAGTGTTGATGCATCCGTTGATTTAATAAACATGGTACCTGTAGGACAGTGCACCAAGAAATTTAGAAGGGTCCTACCCTCCCTATTTGTCCATCCATCAGACATCACTATGAATCTAGAGACCTCCCATGACTACTTCAAAGTTCAACTCTGCAAATCTAGAGTTGATGTCCTTTTCTGCTTGGAGGATTGGCCCCTACAACTCCTCATATGTAGCACTTTTGTACCCTAGGCCCACAACAACAATAGCTTCTTGCATTGGCTGCCAAAATGGATTTTTTTGGTGATGCTAAGAGTTAAGTCACTCCAAAAAAGACACCTCCCCATAACCCTATTTGCTTCTTGCTTCTCCCTTTTTATATCACTGACTTCATTGAAGGTTGTGCTCCAACTCCAATTCGCGGAACAAAAAATGATGACCTCTCAATAGGTGAAGTAGTGCATCCCCTCCCACTACCCTAAACCTCAGAGGTAGATAGCCCTGAATATTTGCCTTCACATTCACCCATGTTTGCAACTACCTCTTCCTTCTTTCTATCCTTTTCATAAATTGCATCGCGTGCAACTCGCATAACCTTCAGGCTAAATGACTTTCAAATCTCAACATCATGCCCATGGATTTTAGCCAAATGGTATTTCAACCGGCAAATCCTTCTTGTCATATGATGAACACACAATTTGCAATTCAATTGTTGTCAGTTTGTCCCATCTTCAAGTTCTCCAAACTGCCAAAATGGGTCCAAGTCCTTTGGCATATTTGCAGTGGAAATGGACAGCTTCAAAATTCAATTCTAGGGCACCAAAAACAAAACAAAAAAATGGCATTAAACCCCCACCACACAAAAAATGACAGCCTACTCATTCAAAAAATCAAATTTTTAGAAATTTAAATTAGATTATTTGTAATGAAAAATGCCAATAAGAGGGTGCAAAAAAAAGTTAAAAACTAAAATCAAGCGTGTTGTCCAATTATGGAAAAAACCCTTACATTGTTTCATGGGCATGAAAATCATAGCAAAATGACAAGAAAAAAAGAAGGAAAACGTAGGTAGGCAAAGAGGCAAGCAAGCATATGCCTAAATGCAATGTTATCAGAATCGGACTGGAACTGGTGGAATCGGCCAGTCTGGTTGTTTTTGGCCCAAAACAGGTTTGAACCACGGCTTTGAACTGGAACAAGCCAATTTGGGACTGGTTCCATGCGGTTTCTACCTTCCTAGGTCAGCGTAAAAAATTCCTTTTTTTTATTTTTTCATTTGGTTGTTCCACTTCTAATTCTCCCCTAGGCCAGCCAAATATTCAAGTCTATAGTCCTCATCCTGATACTCAAGCCTGTGGTCCTATTATTGCTATGCAATTCATGGTAATGTTAAATTCTTTAAGTAAAAGTGACATTCTCCTTAATTTTTCATTTCCCTCCTTTTACTTAAATTTTTAACATTACCATGAAATGACTCAAGATGTTTGAGAGTGGTTCCAACCTCATTGGATTTCATACAGAGAAAGTACAATTTCATATTTTACTCAAAATCCAGCAGACTTAACAAATTTTCAGGATTTCAGGATTCCAAGGATTGCAATGTTTCCATTGGATTTTGTCATGTACGAGAGTAAGGAACTAGTATTTAATAAAAAGCATCAATCCCTCTATGTACTTTGATGATAGTGGCATTGGTTGTCGAACTCCTCTATCATGACTACTAAAAATGTACCCATCACTCAAACAAAATCTTGACTTGACATGCTACATTTTTTCTATCTTATTTTAATGTTTGGAGGGTTATATTAATGACAAAGATCCCAATATAGGCAAAGATTTTGATGATTTGTAGGTATTTGTTGTAGCATGATTTTTTTTGGATCCTAGAGACCATCTAGAGCCTATTTGTTGATGTATTTTCGGTTCAAGGATGGACTGCACTCAATGCTATTTTGGTTATGTGCACCCTTCCATGCTATATAAATGAGAACTTTTACTTGTGTATAAATGGTTTAGATTCATATGGATGCACATGTATATATATATATATATATATTGTGTTTTTGGTCAACCGGTTTTTTGGTTCGGTTTTTTTACTAGTTCCCGGTCCACAAGGATTTTCGGTTCGATCATCATTTCGGTTCTGATAACATTGCCTAAATGTATGGAAAAAACCATTAACATGGGAGTATTTAAGAACATACCTATGAATGGAAGATGAGAAGTCTATCTGGTTGATTTGGCAAATGATCTTGAACCTTTGATCCACTAAGAAAAGCTTGGTTGGTGATGATAATGGTTGTTCAGCCGTCAATCCCTCCTTGGAGATTACCACAAGTTCTCCTCCTCCCTTCTCCAACAAAAAAAACCAAAACGGGCAAGAAAAACCCAAAAGTTTCTTTAAAACCTCGCAAGCTCGCCGTTCTAATGATTTTTTGTGTCATGGCACGATTTTTTGGGAAAAATCATGATTATTGGGCATCTAAAAATCGAGAAGCATAAAAAGTCGCAATTTTTCAGGAAATCAACAAAAAATTGCCAATCTTATCAACACTGGTACAAAGTTTCACAGAATCAAATTGGGATGCTTACATCATTTTATTGTTCAACAATTTTGTTCAGCATTCATTGGGAAAAACAAGGAGATATTACAAGCCCAAGAAAAAAATATCAAACCTTTTCATTAATATGCTTTCAAGAAAAAGCATTTCTAAAGAGAAGGTAATGTCATGACCATAAATATGTATAAAGTAATATAAACAATAACAATTAGTATAATGAAAGGACATGTCCTAAGTGACATGAGTATTCATGAAAGAGCATCCCTCCTAGGTATATATGTAGTGGGTACCCTCATTGTATTTCATATCATATCATTTGTACTCAAAAACTTATATATAATATTATTCATCCTTATGGATATTTTCACATACCAGATATTCTGAATATTTTGTGTGAGCTAACTTTGTTCATCTCAGTTGTCCCTGCAAACCAACCAAGAAAGGATTGGTGGTTTGAAGTGTAGAAAATAAATGATTTGCACCCTTAACCCAGTTTACAAGTTTGCATGTGTTTGTTTAGGCCCAACCCACATTTTTTTCATGCTGATATAAATTTTAGAATGTATTTATTGCAAACATTAAAGAGTGTTTCTACTAATTTTTCATTTTCCTATCAGCTGATAATTAATGCAAAAAATTATGGAAGCATTCAACATATTCGAGACACTAGTTTTTGGTCAATCTGACCCCGAAAAAAACACCACAGCCTCTTGGGGAAAACCAGTATTCAAAGGGGAATTTTATTGCCTGAGAAATTTAGAATAAGTACATAAAACAAACACAGTATTTATCTCCCTTTTCTGCTATAGCATTAAACGCTCATTTCTAGAAATTTGTGCCAACTGAATTTTTCATATTTCTGCAAAATTACATGCCCAGAACTTCTGCATTTTTTCACAGCTCATCTCCTTGGAATTCGTGCCCAAAATCAGCCTTTATTTCTGTGCCAACTGCTGAATGTACCTCCTCAAAATTCATTCCTAACAGCTGCTGAAATCTACCTCAAAAATCATGCTGCTTGTAGGTGACAACCTCAAGATTCATGCCTCGAATTTCAGGCCAGACTAGCATTGTTCCTCCTTGAACTTTGTGCTGGTTTGCTCCTTGCTTTTCATGCCTGCTGCCTCGAATTCTTTGCTGCCAATCTCCTCGAATTTTGTGCAACCTTTCTCCTAGAAAATCATGCCTCTGCTCCTCAATTTTCGTGTTGCTAGTACAGTCCCTTCCTAGGAATTTGTACCCCTTCCTTGGCTGCAATTTCTCCTTCTCGCCTTGAAGCTTCTCCTCTCCTCTCTTCTCATGCTCTCTCAAGTGTGAAGTGAACAAGGATTTTCCTTTTCCCTCTTTTGTTTCCATGAGAAAGATTCAATCCCTAAACCTAGGATCCAATGGTTGAGATTTCATCCTCAAATCTCAAGATGTGTAGTTGAGATCAATTCTCTCAAATGACCCCCCTCCCTCATACATTGACCCCATCACTTAAAAGTCTCCTAGTACCTTTTTCAAGTTGTGTACTTTTTATATTTTTTCTCATAATGTGATTTTTCACCTCCCTTTAATATTAGAAAAGTACATTTAGTACTTTACACATAAAATACAAGTGACTTTAATATTAGAAAAAGTACATGATACAACAATTCTAAGTACCTTTTCTAGCCATGACATTAATATAACTCATAAATATCATGGAGACAAAAGTAATTAATGTGCTCACTAGGCTAAAAAGGATAAAAGCTTAGTAACACCTCTCCTTGGTACTATTTTCAACATGAAGAGCTTTGGTGGAGGTTTTCCTTGTGGTGGCGATGTAGGTGGTAACTAGTATGGAAGATTGGTGATGGGAAAAGCGTAAGGATCAGGGAGGATCCTTGGGAAAACGTGTGCAACAAGTTCATGCTTTCTAATGAGTCGAGAAATTACTAAATCGGCATAATGGAGGAGTATATTCATTATGGAATGCATGGAAGCAAGGAGTCCTGGCTTTCAACAGGGACAGATGAAAAACAGGGGAAGATTTATTTCTAATAGGAGATCTAGCCCAAGAATGGCACAACTATATGGGGGTTCTATGTTCTAACCATATCAAGATGAATAAAGAGGAACATGACATTTTAGTCTTGTCAAAAACTCCACCTCACAGGGCTACACAGGCAAGCTGGTATACAGAGCTATCATGGAGAAAGAAGTACAGGGTCAACGATGTTGTTTATGGGGCAAATATGAACATTGTAACGATCATTAAAATCCAAATAGCACTTCCTCTCGCACTCAGCAATAAACTTCTTACCTGGGACAATGGGATCAAAAGAAGCTAAACAGGTCCAAACAGGTGTGCTTTGTGCAGACAAGATACCAATACTATTAACCATCTTTTCATATCTTGTTCTTCAGCTAGCCAGGTCTAGGGCCTAGTGGCAAACACAGTCAAGCTAAATATTGTTTGGAGTGGGAACCGTCTGGATCAGACTGTCCAAGCTTAGTTAATTGATGCAGAGGTAAGAAACCATGGGTCTTTCATGTGCCAATTGGTTTATTTTATTTGGTGGGCACACGATATGGCAGTTTTTCAGGATAAACTCATCCCAGCTGAGGTAATCACAGAGCTGACCGAAAAACTCACCAAGGAGTTTAAGTGCACCCCGAAAAGAAAAAAGAATGGCTGCCTGCTATGCCCAATCTGGACTTTGATACTCCCTGGGGCTTTTTCAATGGGGCTGGACACGGGTATCCTCTCAGGAAACTGAGAGCATGGAGACCCTCTTTTAAACTTTCTTTTGAGATGACACTGTGACTGTTAAATGTGTTATACAGTGTTGTATATGATGTATTTTAGATATGCTAAGTCTAAACTTTAGCAAGAATATGGATGTGGTCATCCAGTAGTGGTGTGCCAAGGTCGTATGCCTCCCTGGAAAGAGAAAGGGTTGATATGATACACTTGTTATGGAGTTGTGTGTAGGGTTTGAGTATCCCTGGATAGGTTCTTTTGGCCAGGAGTCCATTGGACAGTCGTATGTATATTCTCTTTTGGAATATAAAATTTTTTTTCGAAGGAAACAATTTAAAAAATAAAAATAAAAAACAATTATGCAACTATAAGAACTAGCATATAGAATAGATAAGCATTCCATCATATTCAAATTTAAAATATATGGGACAAACAAAGACTTTAGCCTAAAGTAATAAGGAACAATAGAAATTAACACAGATCTTGTTTTCTATTTTCCGAATTTTTATTGATGAGGATCATGTTGTTACCATCCACTGAGACCAACATTGGTCTATCAGAAATTTACAATGAAAAGTTCAGCCTCTTGATTAAATTATGTTGCTTCTAAGGTCACTTGGTTAAAGATCACCAAGTTCACTTTGATTTACATGGATAACCGCATTATATATGCTCATAGTGTGACAAATGTTTTGAAAATGAGATCAAATATTTGTGTATATGATGCACTCCAAGAGAAAATGCTTTACATCTTCTACCTTCTTAGGTTCACAAACTTTACAAATTATTTCCTTCCAAAGAGTTTTGTGTCTTGTCGATCACCCGGCTTCACTTTAAAGATCATGGGATTTCCTCTTATTTTAGCAACATATATATTCTTCATGAAGCTAGTGATGTTGGAAAGATATTTTAGTCCTCTATTTTGTTGGAAAATATAACTAGTTTCGGTCTTCATAATTGTCATTGTACTCATGTCATTATGTATATCTTATGCAACAAGCAAAAGAAGAAAGAAAAATATCATTTTTAAGCATGGGTTTCATGCTTCTTTTAAATGGTCATCTAGGTCAAGCATGCATTTCATGCTCCTAGGGTTTGTCAAGTCATAAGAATTATTGTCATGAGTCAAGAAAGTCAATAATCATTTGTATAAGGCCCATTTAGGCAAGTTGTAACAAGTAAAAGAATTTATTTTTGAGCTTAGAGCGTCAAAATAGCCTCCAAGAACAAGTCGGCCCTACCAGTGACAAGTCGGACTAGGAGAGGCCCATTCAACCTCATGTGAAGCATATATAAAGGAAGATAGTTCGAACTGATTAGGACACACTTCTGCAGTTCGATCAAGCAAAGAAGAAGAAGAGAAAAGAGAGCAAAGGTCTAGGACAAAGGAAGCATCTTAAGAAGAAACTGAAATTCTGATTTTCGTACACATCTGTCCCAAACAGGTGAAGAAAACTAGGGTTTCTGCAGCTGCTGCAGGGCCAAAAGTTGCAGGCCGAAGTTGCAGATCTGAAGTGGAGGCCAAAACCTTAATTGAAGCAGATCATGAAGGAGTTGACTTTCGTTAACTTTGGTGCATCTTGTATTGTCTTAGAAGGAGATCATTTGGAGGGCTGACTTGGTGCTTGGAGGAGGTCTGGCTTTGGTCTTTGGGTCTTGGTTTTCTCATTTGATCTGATTCTACAAGAAGAGAAGAGATTCTTTTGGGTTTTCCCCTTGGAAAGATTTTGCCCTGGTTTGGAGCCTACTTTTTGTGTCCATTGTCTTTATTGTTTATGCTCTTGATAATTGTTTGATGAAAGAATATAATAAAGACCAATAAGAAGCTAACTAAAGTTCACAAGCAATTATTAACGATAAGGAGAATTGTTTAAATAGCTGCCATACTAGTTTCTCCAACATATTTTAGGGTTGATGGTTTCTTTTTAGTAAATCAACTTTTTCTTATTCTCAACCTCCTCACAATATCAGAATCTTTCTTTAGTATTAGTTGTGATAGTACTATTAATGGTGTTAATATTCTTAAGGGTGACTCTGTCACTATTCCTCAAAAATGGAGCCAGGAAGTATAATTCCAGGTTCATACTCTCTAGCCTTATGCGTCTTTCACCAATATTTATCGTTGTGGGAGGAAGCCTTTCTGTTTTCATTTTAGCCAACTTATAGTTGTATAATAAGTAACTTATTACAACCTTACCCACCTCTCAAAGAATGGTAGGGCAGGACATATTGCTATTAATATGATTATTTATTATAAAACACTTCTGGATTTGCTCAATCTTCCTCCATGTCTCCCTACAGGTACCACACCCCCAAACTTCACAACCATACAAAAATCATTGGAAGCTCAAATGTGTCAAACAGAAACTTCATTTTCTCCCATATACAGAACTTAATTTCTTTACAATCAAAAAGCAAGCTATTAATATTGACGTGTTAGCTTCGGCTTGCATGGTAGCCATAATTAGAGTAGTAATAGAATTCACATAATTATGGTTAGTTAACCACCTTTATTATATCATCATAGTTTGAAGAGTAGTGAAATCAATGTATATTATCCAGTCGAGAGGAATATGAAGTGATAGACGTATAAGTACAAATATACTCGTACATAATACTTTCTATCCATTTCTGTTTTGCATATCTCAAACCAAAATCTCATCGGAGAGAATATTTGTAACTGGACCTGATGCACTTTCGATAACCTTGAATTCATTACTTTTATTGTATTACATGATTAATTGGCTGATATTTTAGTAGTTTTCTACAAAGGTTGTGATAGGTAAGCTCATTGAAAGAACTAATGCTTACATAAAAAGACCATTAGCAATATAGAATAAATTTCCCACTAAAAATAATAGGAAAGAATAATACGCTTACTTTATTAAACAACCGTACATCAGGGGTGCAAGCCATTTAACGATAATGACAAATGTGTGCACATTTCTTTGAACATTCAAGATTTATTTTGTAGTTACTAACAAATCCACTCATGGTCACATACACGAGAGTGTATATTGCCTAGATGACTTTGTAGTCATTTGTAAACAAGCACACATTGCAAAATGAGGTACGCAGAAATTTACTTACTCAAAATTCCAATAAATTAATCCATCTGGAGCAGGAATACCAGCTCGATTGGTGTGCTGGTACTCTGAATTCCAGTTATGCTTGAATGTATGCCATCTTAATCCAGTAATTTTTGCTGTGACGAGGATGCCATTTACCCCATCAAAATTAATAACATGCGCAAGAAACAAAAAACCATAATTTGGTGGAAACAATAAGCTAAGCAATCAAAAGAATAAAGATATGATGATAAAAATAATTCCACTCACATTTATCATGATGACCTGGGGAGGCAAATATGCCAATAAAAATGCAGAATAGTGATAACAGAACAGGAATAAGGAAAGCTGGTGCAACCTTGTTGATTATTTTCACCCCGCCAAATACAACAAAACATAAAATAATGGTTACAACTACCCCATAAACTTGTAAATCATGCAAACTCGGGGTCAGTATAGTTGCTTCAGAAGGTGTCCCTGTTATGGAAGTTGCATTCAGATTCGTTGCACTCTCTGCTAGTCACAGAACACAAACAAAAAAGAAAAGAGAAAATTATATAAGACAACCCACATGAAATGTAATCTGAATAGACGAACACGTTCCTATATTATAAGGGTTATAAAATGAATTAATTAACAAAATGAGCAATTTCTTTTGTACAGGAATGATCAAGCAATAGGGTAAACTTCCCTACTAAAGATAACCTGGTCGATTTAATTCTGAGGAGTTATTTGCTTCCCATGCTCGACTCTGGCATAACAATGCCAAGTCCAACTGAAGCTATATTCTAAATAAAGCTCTTGTATATTAGTATATTACCTTTAAAAATTCCAGCACTTGGTACAGCATCCAGAAAGGTCTCAACAGCTCCTAAAATATATCTGGAAAAGCATCCCAAAGTTTAGAAGACATCAAAAAAGGGTTTAATATATAAAGCTAACAGAACAAGAAACTTTCCACGCTAACAAACAAAAACTTACACTAATCAAGACTTTAAAGTAACAAAAATAAGCATAGAAATTATCAAAGACATTTGACCATAGACATGGAATTGCAGATTAGAGATAAAGTTACAAGTTACAACACGATCATATGCATGTTCCACCATGCAATAGCTATATGGTTTGTGATATCATGACATTGATGCTCTTCAAAGGTCACCAATATAGTCAAAACTCTATCTCATAGTTGCAGGAATCGCCCCCCCCCCCCCCCCCCCCCCCCCCCCCCC